>CM022768.1:23792764-24090264 GCA_012411365.1 Ameiurus melas | reverse complement strand
CGCTTCCAAAACCGTCTGAAAGCGCTTACGTTCACCATCTACTGCGCATGCATAAAAACGCAAGCAGCATTGTCCTGCGTCGTTTCCGTCGGCGATCTGAAGGTTGTACAAAGCGACATAAATCTTTAACGAAGCTAGCAAACTGGACAGCAGACACAACAGCTGCAGTGCAACATCATCCACCTTCTTTCTTTGTTCCGAGTTCGAATGGGTCACATGACTAAAAATACTGTACATCATCACTGTTGAATCGCTCAGTTCTCTCACGTCACACTACGACACGGCAAATGCCGTTTACAAACATATCCGCCTGGGAGAACGTTTTCGGAAAAGATCACTCGCTGGAAAGAAAGAAGGGAAAAAACAACGCCTCAGTGTGGACGGAAGACCAAAATGCAGAGAAAAAGACGCGTTTTCGCATTTATCCGGATTTACGTATAAATAAAATTTTTCTTTAGAGTGGGAACAACTTTGCAGGTTATAGCTGCGATAATGTAAGTGATAACAGGATCTAAGCGGTTTCTATGGATATGCCACAACATTAAATTGAACTATAAACAGATCAAAATGAATCGAAGTAATACAATTGCATTTGTTGAAAATTTGTGGTATAAGATGAATAAAAGACTTCAATACATGCTGTTATTGGAAAACAATCAACCATCAGGTGGAAACGGGAAGTCGTCTGTACGTCAGGCTGCATCACACCACCATGACGCCGATTGCTTTCCTATAACGGCACATCCTGTAGTGTCTTATTCCTTACTTATTTAACTCCATGACAGAGTTCACTCAGAGAGTCGAGTCGTTGAATTTGCCGTGATTCATGTGGGATACGGCTATGATGCGTTGTTTACAATAAAGCGAACCCACCAGGGGCGATCTTGTTGTCCTGCGCCGCAGGGCCGTCCCTCAGCACGTTCTTCACCTGCAGGAACTCGTCCGGTCTGTCTCCGCCGATGATGGTGAAGCCGAATCCCTGCGTGCTCTTCCTCAGGGCGGTGCGCAACATCGTTCCGTGTAGCTGTGACGGGTCTCGTGTGAAAGCCTTCAGAGAGCCATCCTCTGAGAAAGAGAAAGGAAGAGCGAGAGTAAGAGAGAGAGGGTGAAGACACATAATACAGAAAAACAATGAGAGACACCTACAGAGAAACATGGCACAAGCGTGACCTAGAAAAGACAGGGCAAGAAGCAGAGAGAGAAACTGAGACAGAATCTCACATACAAGGGAAGTGAAATAAAAAGATGGATACACAACACAAAGAGACACACACACACCACACACACACACACACACACACACACACACAGCGATACAGAATGTGGGACGGCTTTAGATTTCAGAGTAGATTAAAGTCATTATTCCATCCTGATCACTAATTACCAGCATATGAATAGTTCTGCTCAGCTTAATCAACTTTAATTAATGACTGCTAAATAAATACTGTAATAGCTTCTGGTAATGACACTCCGCTCTTCTGAGATTTATTTAACCCGTGCTGCACCAAGGAGGCTGAGGAAGGTGCTTGTTAGTGTGTAGGTGGGTATTTCCACAGAACTCAGACTCTGAACACAGTCGCACGCTGCTCGGGTGCAAAAAGAGCAGGCATGAAAGGCGTCTGGAAAACGACGACGAACACGCATCCTACTGTTCATCGGTGTTATATCTTATCTCAATGAAGTTCTAATAATCTAATATAATATACTGTAAACATTTTTAAATGATCAAATTATTTCGAGAATGTATTGACGGTTAAATCGTGCGCCATACTCCGGGGTTAAACTCGTTGCTCGTGTGCGTTCCGACACCGTGGCGACAATTAAAAGCGAGATCACCGACAGCGACTCCGTTAGTCCGTCTTTAAATCTTGTTCGGACGTCACCGTTACTGTCGTCATGAGCCGTCTCGCACCGAAAACGACGCCTTTATGCTTAATCGTCCTTATCGATCGAGGAGATCCAGGAGATCGGTACACAAAACAGACTTTTTTTTTTTTTGTTAGGTTTAAAGGCAAACGGGTAAATCAGTGTCGATTTTAAGAAAACGGTGTAGAATAGCATGCAAGTAGAGAAGTAGGAGTCATTTGAGACGAACTGTACTGTAGCTCAGTCTGTTGTCACACTGCATTGCACTTCCTCCAGTATTTACAGTGCTACTGCACCATGCGCAAATTTCTTTTTTTTTAACAATCGATATACACGGCAGCCATCTTGCCGGTATAAACCCGGCCGAAAGCATTCGTAGGTTTGTCTCCATAGATCTTCGCAGAATCTGAGGATTTTTTCCTTTCACAGGGAAAGTACCACGTTGCCTTTCAAAGTACCAAGTTGAAAGCTAGAAATATCCAAATAACCCTTGATAAAACTAACCCCACCACCCCAACCCCCACCCCCACCTACACTGAAATGTTTACTGACGGTGCCAGCTCAGTTGTATGAATGAGATAAACGCAAGTCGCGCTGGATAAGGGCGTCTGCCAAATGCCGTAAATGTAAACGAACCCTTCAAGGTATTCAATTTAACCTCAGGGTACGATCAACAAAAGCGAAACCGCCTGCATATGCAGGTATCAATATCGAGACCTGCTGCCTCTTTTCCTTCAGCGAATGGCGATACTGAAACAGTCCACAGTGCACTAGCATTAGATTGTGGAATATAACTATTAGCCCTGCATTCTGTACAGCACTGTCCCCTAGTGTTCACCCGCTTCCCTCTTCCAAAACTCAGCACTGTTGCTCCATACACAAAAGAAAGGCTGTAAATAGATTCAGTAGCCCCGGGAGGCCGGGCACAGTACACCAGTACTGACTTTTGGTTCTTAGTGCACAGAAGTCTGTGTGTAATTTCTTTGAAAGGAACAGCGTCAGTCCTGGACAAATACATGTCTCGTAAACACGACGACCGGGAATTCGAAATGATTCTTGGAACCAAAAAAAAAAAAAAAAGAGTAACCGTAAACAGAAGCGTTAATCTGAAATCTCAGTCAGTCATTAATACCGTTCATTTTGCGTCTCATGTACGCCACTAGCTTAAAATGAATAATGAACAATAAAAGCACAATAAGAATATCTTACAATAATTCTGATTTAAAAGCAGCTCTATTCATCTATAAAATGCCCGTACCCATACTAAAGAGTTAAATATATGAAGAGCACATTTTTCATGGCTGTACACAGAAATGCCAATGTGGCCTAGACGGACCTTTACATACACACCTCTCTCTCTCTATCTCTCTCTCTCTCTCTCTCTCTCTCTCCCCCACACACACCAACACAATTGTCGGCTGATTTCTTTCCAGCCCATAGTGTAGCTTCGTGCAGTCTGCCAGTACAATAGTAATTAATGCTTACTTAAAGTGCAAAATATTGCATGTTATTCTTTTTATGAAGGTTGCCAATAATTCCAGAGAGCACCGTACGGTTTGTGTGGATGTAATGGTTTACCCAGCATTGCGTCCTCGTGTAATTAGGCCCCATCCCTTAGTAGCTATATTGTCGGATTTTTTGTTTTATCATCTATTATAATAACCCTCTCTCGCTCATTCTCTGTACTGAAACTCGTGGACGGAATCATTTCGGATACATTATAAAAACGCCATCACACCAAGTAATGGATGGCTGAGCATCACGTGCATCATCTTAATTTAATACGAGCGCGCTGGCCAGCGGGTTGGGCTGTTGGCCAGTCGGAGTGTGAAATAAACTCATCTCTATCAACACGCTGAATGCCAAAACTCATCAGTTCTCCAAACGGTCTCGGCGAAACCGCGCAGCGGAAAACAGTTAAAGATAAGCATTGGATAGTGTCCGTGATTTGTAGAGCGTACGTTTTATTTCTTGAGGGAACGATTGCTCATTTTTGTCTCGTGTAATGGAAGAATGATGACATCACGTGCAGACACACACACACGACAGTGATGAGGAGAGTGAGAAATGAGGGGACAATGGAGAATGAGCATGCACCACTAGAGGTGACCTTTAAAAGGGTCAACATTTTGACCCTGCTGCTAAGACCATAACTGTAGATGAGCTGTGAAGCGCAGGATCATGAGTAGCTGACAGACCAAAGTGCGAAATCTAACGCCGTTTGTTTACTGTGATTTCCTAAACCTTTTGGCAGAGCTCAACTGCTTTATTCGTTTATTACAGTTTATGAATTTATTTGCTTTATATATCTATTTATATAATATATACACAGCGGCGCTTGAAAGTTTGTGAGCCCTTTAGAATTTTCTATATACATCTACATAAATTATTACCCAAAACATCATCAAATTTTCACACAAGTCCTAAAAGTAGACAAAGAGAACCCGATTAAAGAAAGGAGATAAAAATTTATATACTTGGTCATTTATATATCGAGGAAAATCATCCAATATGACACGTATGTGCGTGGCAAAAGTATGTGAACCTCTAGGATTCGTGTAAGGTGAGATTAGAGTGCGAGTGTGAGAATGATCAGGTGTGAGTGAGTGCCTTCTTTTATATCAAGAACAAGGATCTATAAAAGTCTAATCTTCAGAACATTTTTGTGGAAGTGTATCATGGCAAGGAGATTTCTGAGGACCTTGGGGAAAAAAAAAAAAGAGTTCTTGATGTTTATCAGGCTGGAAAAGGTTACAAAACCATCTCTAAAGAGTTTGGACTCCACCAATCCACAGTCAGACAGATTGTGTACAAATGGAGGAAGTTTAAGAAGATTGTTACCGTCCTCAGGAGTGGAGACCAACAAAGATCACTAAAAGGGTAAGACGTGTAATAGTCCATGAGGCCACAAAGGAACTCGGGGTAACTTCTAAGCGACTAAAGGCATCTCTCACATTGGCTAATGTTAACGTTCACGAGTCCACCATCAGGAGAACACTGAACAACAAATAGTATACACGGCACGGTTCAAGGAGAAAGCCACTGCTCTCCAAAAAGAACATTGGTGTGTATCTGCAGTTTGCTAACGATCACGTGGACAAGCCAGAAACCTAATTAAAAAATATTTTGTGGATAGATGAGACCAACTTTGGTTTAAATGAAAAGGATCTTATTTGGAGAAAGGAAAACACTTAAACACAGCATAAGAAGCTTATCCCATCTGTGGTGGCAGTATCATGGTTTGGGCCTGTTTTGCTTCATCTGGGCTAGGACGACTTACCATCATTGATGGAACAATAAATTCTGATGTATACCAGTGAATTCTAAAGGAAAATGTCAGGACATCTGTCCATGAACTTAATCTCAAGAGAAAGTGGGTCATTCAGTAAGACAATGGCCCAAAGGACACGAGTCACTCTACCAAAGAAGAATAAAGGTAATGTTTTAGAATGGTCAAGTCAATGTCCTGACCTTAACCCGATAGAAATGTTGTGGAAAGACCTGAAACAAGCTGTTCATGTGATGAAACTCACCAACAATGTTTTAGGTCATATTCATGCAGATATACAGGAAATCTAAAGGGTTCACAAACTTTCGAGCACCACTGTATGCATCATAAATATGATACACAGTGGCTAATGTTCTGTAACTGAATAAAATGAAAGGCAATTGATATTTAAATGCAATCAAATACTAATAAGTATTAAGTACCTATTTGAAGCAAGTAGAGTCTGGGTCTGTGTGTTTGTGTGTGGTGTGTGTGTGTGTGTGTGTGTGTGTGAGTGTGAGAGAGAGAGAGAGAGAGCGCGTGTGTATGTCAAAGTGAAGAGGGGGCAGAATGATGTTTACATCTACTTGATTAACTCGTCACAAAGAGAATGAGTCTGTCTGTCTCAAGGCGAGCTGATTATAAAATGTCAGTATGTAATTAAAGGTGCCAGTGTGAAACCAGCGCCTGTGTGTGTGTGTGTGTGTTGTGTGTGTGTGTGTGTGTATATACTGGGAAGGTCAATTATGCGGTGCCTTGTCATAACAGCGTGAATCAAAACAACAAAGCCTATAAGTGAGAGTGGAAAGAGACATTTCTGTGGCTCCAGTGCAGCAAACCTGGTGATTAACAGTTACTCTGCCGTTTCCCAAGCCTGGGATGTGTAACTAGGTTTATATGCTGCCTGATAATCCATTACAATCCAGCAGAGCTAATCTGGAATAGAGTGAACTGACTGAGGCCACATCCATTAATACGCTCTTAAATGGAAATGTACTTAATGTAAACTTTTGACTTCAAAATTAGATTCTTTGAATACATTCTGTAATGTGAATTTGTGTTAGAGTTCATGCTTGACTAAAAAAAAAAAAAAGGCTGATAAGTAGGTGGTTTGGATATGTGGAATGGATGGATTGATTGTATGAATGGCTTGGATGGGTAGGTTGGGTAGTTGGATGAAAGGAGGTTGGTTGGCGGGTTGGATGGATGGAGGAGTTGAATGGGTAATTGGGTTGAATAGGTGGGTTGGTTGGATGTATGGGTTGAATCGGTAAGTGGGTTGAATGGAAGGAGGGGTTGGTTGGTTGGTTGGCAGGTTTGTTGGATGAATGGATCAGTGGAATGGATGAATTGATTGTATATGAATAGATTGGACAGGTAGGGGGGTTTGGTGGATGGATGAGTTGAATGGGTAAGTGGGTTGAATGGAAGTAGGGGTTGATTGGTTAGCAGGTTGTTTGGATGGATGAGTTGAATGTGAAGGTGAAGGGTTGAAGGTGAATGGGTTAGTGGGTTGAATGGAAGTAGGGGTTGGTTGGTTGGTTGGATGGATGGGTTGAATGTGTAAGTCGGTTGAATGGATTGGTGGGATGGATAGGTAGGTTGGTTGGTTGTATGGGTTGGACAGGTAGGTGGGTTTGGTCAGTTGAATGGAATGGTGGATGGATTGGATGGTTGGCTGGCTTGAATGGGTTGGACGGATTGGTGGTTTAGATGGATCAGTGAGATTGATGAACAGATGGTTGGTAGAATAGATGGGCTGGAAGGATGGATGAATGAATGGATAGAGGGATGGATTGGTGGATGTCATGATGAGCCATCTAAAAGTTTTAAAAGCACAATTATGGCAGAGACAAATTCTATTTCATAAGCATGTTAGTTCTTCCAAGGTTGAGAATAAATAACACTATTCACATGTGTAGAAATACTTAATGTTGTAATGCAAACATGAAATGTGTACAAGAATGTAAACTGAGATTTTCAACAAAACAATTTGGGGGTACAGTTACGTCTGCAATCTGATTCGAATGGGATTGACAAGAATCTTTACATGGAAGCACTGCTAATGCCAGACAGTGTGAATTTTTCCCTCTCCTTACCTGGTACAGAGCCATCATGAACACTGAATAACTGATTCAGGGGTGTTAGAATCTGGGACAGAGCAAATATATGGATGATCTGGCAAATCCTGATAAGCAATTTGGAAAACACAGAACTAACACCACCCACGGTTTAATTACAGCAGTTGGATCAGGTATGTTCAGGCACAAAAATAATAAAATATTGTTTATTATGAGAGTTGAGCATCACAGAGTTACACAATACATGTGGCAGCCTGGGATCAGATGTCATTGTGGCTGTATTTTGGGAAACAATTTCCTTCATAGTTGAGGTGGCCATTTTATTTGTTTTCCTCCCAGGTCTGACGTTGGGCGATTATGACTTACACCCTCTTGCATAAATGCAAAATACCTGCCAAACAGCTAACGTCTGTCACCATCTAACGTCTTCGTATCTGTGCGTTTTCTTGTCAGAACTAGCTAGCTTGTGTAGTGTGGCCGGATACATAGCGCATGCAACGTTGGCTAGCATTAGTTATAATTAGCGGTCTCTTTAATACTAACCCATTAAAACGCTGTAAAAGTACACTTTTAACATAATGTTAAAAATGTGCATCAATTTAGCACAAGACTAAAATGCAGCCTGAGATCTGAGTCACTAATGGGTGAATTGCAGCAAAGAAGGAAAGGAAGAACGAAAGGAAGAAAGGGAAATCTCATGGTAAATTAATTTAATCGTTTAATTGATCTAGTTTCATCGTCTGTCTTGTGTGTGTGTGTGTGTCCGTCCTGAATGATATTACCTCCAGGCTGCCTCTGGAGCATAAGGTCAGCAGCGGTTGGCTATAATAACGATCAGCCAGCGTCGCTCGCCTGAGTACGGCGTGGTATATATCGAGGTGGCTGCAACCGTCACACACCTGCTGCGGGTTTTTAGAGTAGGGAACGGCAGCAGAGCACGGAGGAGGGTTGTGTAATACAAAATCAATACCATAAAAAAAAGGAGCGAGAAACCAAGGGCATACGAATGCAGGTAACACTTTAGTAGGAACCAAGTGTTTCATCAAATAAAAAATTGCCCACATACTCATGCATGACGCACTTTAATTACATATTTATTTTAATTACATATTCAAATTACATATTTGAATGAGCTTCAGTGCGTGAATGTAATTTTTTTAAATAATAAACTGTACAGTTCAAATTTAGGTTGCTGCAAAAATAAAATAAATAAAGTCGGGGTGATGCAGTACAGACAGACAGATTTGGCAAGAGGTGTGAGCTTAGGGTTCACTAATTAAAGATTTTATCTAAAACCTTTATATATATATATATATATATATATATATATATATATATATATATATATATATTTATGATCAAACTGGTGTTGATCACTTAAAATCAAGTAATGAGGACTAATCCTACAAAAAAGCATCCGCTAACTCCTGGACAGTCTGTGGTGGTGGATGGAGCAGACATGTATGTCCTAGATGTGCTCAATTGAATTCAGGTCTGGGGGAACAGGCGGGCCAGTCCATAGCATCAATGCCTTCCTCTTGCAGGAACTTGCTCACACTCCAGCCATATGAGGTCTAGCATTGTCTTGCATTAGGAGGAACCCAGGGCCAACCGCACCAGCATATGGTCTCACAAGGGGTCTGAGGATCTCATCTCGGTACCTAATGGCAGTCAGGCTACCTCTGGCGAGCACATGGAGGGCTGTGCGGCGCCCAAAAGAAATGCCACCCCACATCATTACTGACCCACCACCAAACCGGTCATGCTGGAGGATGTTGCAGGCAGCAGAACGTTCTCAACGGCGTCTCTAGACTCTGTCACGTCTGTCACATATGCTCAGTGTGAACCTGCTTTCATCTGTGAAGAGCACAGGGCGCCACAGGGCAAATGCCAAACGTCCTGCACAGTGTTGGGCTGTAAACACAACCCCCACCTGTGGACATTGGGCCCTCATACCACCCTCACGGAGTCTGTTTCTGACCGTTTGAGCAGACACCTGCACATTTGTGGCCTGCTGGAGGTCATTTTGCAGGGCTCTGGCAGTGCTATTCCTGCTCCTCCTTGCACAAAGGCGGAGGTAGCGGTCCTGCTGCTGGGTTGTTGCCTTCCTACGGCCTCCTCCACGTCTTCTGATGTACCGGCCTGTCTCCTGGAAGCGCCTCCGTGCTCTGGACACTACGCTGACAGACACAGCAAACCTTCTTGCCACAGCTCGCATTGATGTGCCATCCTGGATGAGCTGCACTACCTGAGCCACTTGTGTGGGTTGTAGACTCCGTCTCATGCTACCACTAGAGTGAAAGCACCGCCAGCATTCAAAAGTGACCAAAACATCAGCCAGGAAGTATAGGAACTGAGAAGTGGTCTGTGGTCACCACCTGCAGAACCACTCCTTTATTGGGGGTGTCTTGCTAATTGCCAATAATTTCCACCTGTTGTCTATTCCATTTGCACAACAGCACAGGAGTGTGACTGACTTGGAGTTACATTGTGTTGTTTAAGTGTTCCCCTTATTTTTCGAGCAGTGTGTGTGTGCACGCATATATATATATATATATATATATAAAAAAGGTACTAACTAACTGAACTGTGAGCAGCAGCAAATAAGATGTTAAAAGCTCAAACTGAATCTTTAAAGGTGTAAAATATTTAACGATATCACTACAGTTTTGTACTGTTTCACATTTATAGTAACACAGAAATACGTTCAAAGTAGCATTTGATGAACCCATCGCAGGGCACAATCACACACCCACTCATACACTATGGACAATTTTGAAGTACCAAATGCATGTGTTTGGATTGGGGAGGAAACCAGAGTTCCCAGAGGAAACCCCAGGGTGACCTGCATGCACACAGTGCAGGAGGTGGGATTCGAACCCCAAACCCTGGATTTGCGAGGAAAACGTGCTAATCACTAAGCCACCGTGCATTAACAAAAAGTTTTCATGACTGCCAGCTGCACGGCAACAAAGTGCCACCGCTACAAATACATAACGATAAGTAGATAACGATAGTGGAATCACCCAAAACTAGCCTAGAGTGTACACACATACACACTCTATGCTCAGTTATGATATGATGAAGGCGCATGAATTGCTCGATCTCTGTTTTGCATAGCAATAAGAATAAAAACGAGTGTTCACTCAAGATAAAAGCAAATAAGCATATAAATTTGAGAGCGCGTCTCGAGTTTTCAGAGGAAGCGGAACAATCCATGAGTGAGCAGCATACATTTGACAGAGCTTGTGCTATTTATTTATTTATTTATTTATTTATTTGCATGAGAGAGAGAGAGAGAGAGAAAGAAAGAAATTTGCATGAGGGCTGAAGGATTCATGCTCTCGCGTTAGGCTACTGCACTTTCAATTTTCAGCAGTGAAATAACGCCATGGGCTTTGAGGATCCAGAAAAAAAAAAGAGCACGCCGGGAAGGGAAAGCTTAGTGAGGCAAGGCTTTTTGAGAGATGGGACCGTTTCGAACTCACCTGGCACCCATCAAAATAAGACGCTCAAAAAGCATGGCAGCGCTCGAATCTTTGAATTAAACGCAGATGACTGGTAGAGCCGGGATCGAAAAACCCTGTCTCGGCTAGTTAAACGCGCGGAGGTTTGATAGACTTGTGGCGCCGTCCAAGTCGCTCATTTGTACGCGCTGAAAAAAAAATAATTGGGTGTCTTTGGAAACATTTGTGCTTTTGGCACTCCTGTAATTCACAGGTTCGAGCCTAATGCTGCAGAGTTTTGGAGTTTCATTTCTTCTGAATACAAATAGTGCATGCTGCTGTAGAGTGTTTGGCGACTGAGGTCTGGGGGTACACAGCTGTAGTTGTAGTTAAATGAACAGATAAACACATGAGCAAAAGCTACGGATGGAAAGATAAGAAGATCAGTATGGTGTTAGTCTGGTTGTTACCTGAGGGTGGGACTCCTGGCTGGCTCGCCATGGGTGCCTCCTGAGTGTTTTTCTTCTTGGCTTCCATCACAGGGTTCTCGAACTGTGTCTTCTGATTGATGTGGCTGCAGGCAAACAGGACACATCTTAAAGAGAAGCAATCCATCACAACAAAGTGGCAATTCATGCTTTACAGGACCAGCAAATGAGAAAACTATGCTAATCTCCCTAAAATACAGACTGCACACGTGCAGGTTTCTCAGATAGTCTGTTCAATTTATTTTGATAATTAGGTTCTGTACAGAAAGTATAAGATTTTTTTTTAACAGTGGGATTTTTTTTTCTTGTGGCTGGTTTGAGTTGCAGCCTGGGAAAACCATTCACATGATTACACTTTGCCATTTTCAACTACATATTGTTCTGAAATCTATAAGCTTTCCTAAAGTGAACCTGAACGGAAACTTGCATTTTTAAATCTGTTGAGAAAATATTTCATTTCAATTCCCGGCCTACATCTACATTTATTACCCAACATATTTGTGGAACCTGAAGTGGATGTCAGATGTTCAGCATATTGTGCTTTCTGAGATGATTTTCTGCTCACCACGGGTGTAAACAGTGGTTATTTGAGTTACTCGAACCGGTCTGAAAATTCTCCTCTCACTTCTGTAACCAACAAGCCATTTTTTGCAACCCACAGAACTCACTGGATGTTTATTTATCCCCTCCCCACACCTTTCTGTGTAAACTTGAGATTAACGCGCATGAAAATTCCAGTAGATCAGCGGTTTCGGAAACACTCAAACCAGCCAAATAATTGATAACCCCCCATTAACTTAACTCCATCGGTATGATTTTATGCCTTGCACTGCCGCTACATGATTGGCTGATTGGATAACGCCACCGATTGAATAAACAGGTATACACTGTTCCTATCCTGTTCCTAATAAAGTAGCCAGTAAAAGCTAATCAAGGTGACAGATCTTTTGTGTCACGAATAATCTTTTACATTTGATTACTGTACAACAAGCTAATTTAGTTGATAAAACATCTCATGACATGTCCATGTTGGAGTCCAATCCTAACTCCTCCACATTGTGTGCTTAACAGAGCAAGCAGCTGATCAGCGTGACGTAGGTCTGTCTTAAGTCAGGTCGTGACTGCTCTGCACATGGATAGAAGCTCAACAGCATGTTTGCGCATGTGTGTGTGCGTGTGTGTGTGCATATATATGTGGGTGAGAGAGCTTTCTGAGCCCTTGTTGCATTGCGCATGAGTCACCCTCATCCCTCCTTCTTATTCAAGATTGAGAAAAGACATATGAAGTGAGAAGGGATCGAGAAAGATGATCGAGAAAGAACTCATTTTGCCGTTTCTGATTTAGGACTTGTTCACACCTGCCGTTAAAATACGTCCTGTGAGACGGGATCGCAAGTGGTCAGCGCTAAGTGTAAGTGGGGTCAAACATGACTCGAAGACTCATCATGCTCTGATCACTCAAAGCACATTCGGAGGTGGTCTGGGTTTTTCCACAAACCTGAAAGGTTCAAGGGGGCCGAATACTTTCGCAAGGCACTGTATATATATATATATATATATATATATATATATATATATATATACATATATATACATACACACACATACATACACACACACACATAGTATCTCTCAAAAGTGAGTACACCCCCCAGATTTTTGTAAATATTTGATTATATCTTTTCATGTGACAACAGTGAAGAAATGACACTTTGCTACAATGTAAAGTAGTGAGTGTACAGCATGGTGGAGGGAGTGTCATGGTCTGGGGCTGCATGAGTGCTGCAGGCACTGGGGAGCTACAGTTCATTAAGGGAACCATGAATGCCAACATGTACTGTGCCATACTGAAGCAGAGCATGATCAGTGTGCAGTATTCCAGCATGATAACGATCCCCAAACACACCTCCAAGATGACCACTGCCTTGCTAACGAAGCTGAGGGTGAAGATGATGGACTGACCAAGCATGTCTCCAGACCTAAAACCTATTGAGCATCTGTGGGGCATCCTCAAACGGAAGGTGGAGGAGCACAAGGTCCTAACATCCACCAGCTCCTGTGATGTCGTCATGAAGGAGTTGAAGAGGACTCCAGTGGCAACCTGTGAAGCTCTGGTGAACTCCATGCCCAAGAGCGTTAAGGCAGTGCTGGAAAAATAATGGTGGCCACACAAACTATTGACACTTTGGGCCCAATTTGGACATTTTCACTTAGGGGTGTACTCACTTTTGGTGCCAGCGGTTTAGACATTAATGTCTGTGTGTTGAGTTATTGTGAGGGGACAGTAAATTTACACTGTTACACAAGCTGTACACTCACTACGTTACATTGTAGCAAAGTGTCATTTCTTCAGTGTTGTCACATGAAAAGATATAAACAAATATTTACACAAATGTGAGGGGTATACACACTTTTGTGAGCTACTGTGTATATATATGGAAAATAAAGATTTTAAAGCTGAGATGGGAAGCGCTCTCTCTCCCCCTCATTTTTTAAATTAATTTATTTTTTTTAACACTCAATTATCAGCCTCTCAGTCGAAGCTGCCATCTGGTGAGTTAGGATAAATAAATGCTATCTACAACATATTGAACTGTATCTATTAGGATTTAAACAAGGATTTAAACAATAAATGCTACATTTATTCGTTAATAATTAATAGCTCTAGTGCACTGCCCAGTCTCAAGAAACCAAACTGGCTGGGATAACTAACAATCTAATCACGCATGGCAAGCAAGTTACCTACGTAGTTTCCCCCTTGTTTGGGGCTTCATAATCCTACTTGCCTACCAGGCATATACGATTAAAAAAAAAACAAATATGCTTGTCCCGAGCTACTGATTTGTTCCCCCCCAGGTGTGTTCACACGGGTGGCACAAAGGTATAAACCTCACCTCAGCTCTGATCTCAATTTATGTCTCATAGAGCTGTATTATCCCTACGTAATTCAGGCAGACTTAATCATCTTTATACTCGAATACAATAAGCATTATGAACTAAACTGACACTATGAAAACAGGCTGAAACACTAACGTCATGATGAGGGTATCTGACAAATGAAACACATTCCAACATAGTCCCAAAAAGGCAAATCAGTGTTCTGTACATCACTTACTCCACATAGTACGTGCCATACTGCGGGTCCTCGATCTTCTCCCAGCCGTACGGCAGCTCTGTGGAGGGACAGAAAGACGCATGAGCCCCTATTAAACCAGAGTCAGATCACTGACGCGTTTTCCAGCAGTGCTTTTTCTGAGCACAATCCTGTGCGTATGAGCAGAACGACGATCTGCAATCGGCAATACAAAGAAGAGGCTAGAGAAGAGAAGAAGACGACAGCGCTAAGAAACAGGCCGGGTTGTCGATTAGGATCTGGTACATGAGCTAGGGAGAGTCATTAGTTGTCTTCGGCTGCATTGTGAGATTCAAAATAATAAATAAAAAGTGACTGCGACACCGTGAGACACGCGCACTCTTCACGCAAGAACAGTGCAAGAATTGCCAGGGCGAGATGAGAGGTTCTCCAGTCTGCTCCAAAGAGCCATTAGCAAAGAAAGACAGTGCGAGTGTCACGTCAGCCAGCTTACTCAGTCCTGCCTGTCCGTTTGACTTTAGTGTGTGTGCCAGGAACAAAGACGATGCTCAGCTTTTGGGTGTGTGTGTATGTGTGTCTCGAGGTTATAATAGCATAACTTCACTTGGGAAAAGCATGACTGCATGGACACTTTGACTAGTTGACGAATACTACTAGTCGTCACTGCGGGGATGTTTACTAGTTGAAGCGATGGGAATAAAAACCCCAGTGAGGCAGATGGTAAAGAAATGCAGGCAGATGGTATAAAGGCAGGCTAAATGTGCTTTGTTAATGTGTAAATATTTCAGACTGGATAGAGTCAGTTGCACAGTCAGCTGCACATTGGGAAGACTGGGAAATGTCTTTTTTTTTTTTTTTTTTTAATTAAAATTTTTTTTAGGAACGAGAACATTAGTTACGATATCATTATTAACGATTGTGGACGACTGTGTGCTCAGGTGGTATCAGGCGATTTGTAGGGTTGACGGTTTGATTCCCGGAGCATGGGACTCCACATGCTGAAGTGTGCTTGGGCAAGACACTAAACCCCAAGTTGCTCCCGATGGCAAGCTAGCGCCTTGCATGGCAGCTCTGCTACCATTGGTGTGTGTGTGTGTGTGTGTGTGTGTGTGTGTGTGTGTGAACCAGTGTAAAGTGCTTTTATAGAACCACTAAGGTTAAAAAAGCGCTATATAAGTGCCGATCATTTCCCATTCACTTTCTTATTAAGTGAATAGAAGTGCGGCAAGAAGGTTTTATTTATTCCACCCGCTCCCAAAGGAAATCAATCCAGAACTTGTTTTTAGACATTATCGAGGACTTCCCTGGTTATTATCTGCTTGGAAAAGTTTCCCAGATGCTGCTATAAAGATGAAGCATCCTCCATCCAAGCAAGGCCAGTCACTGAGCTTCCATGACACAAGCTTCCATGCTGCGTGTGCTCGGTTTCAGAATCAATGATTTCGCCTGAACCTGAGCCAGCTCGTCTACAGTACGTGAGCATGTTAAGAGTTGGTACATCCATAAACCGTGTAATATGATGCACATCACCTGTTGCTCATCACCACCTGCAATCAGTTGTCTTTATAAACTATGGAAAAGATGACTAGTCGACTACTTTTTAATTTTTATATATTATATATATATATATATATATATATATATATATATATATATATATATATATATATTTATTTTTTAATTCCTGGTGTTAAAACTACTGAAATTTGATGGTTATGCATCCCCTAGCATCTGTCTTTCTGAGTGTGTGTGTGTGTGTGTGTGTGTGTGTGGTCGAATGCAAATCATCTCACCTCCTTCGTCACACTTCTCAGGAGGTTTTGCTTTCTTAGCCAGCCGTGGGTCCAGCCAGGTTGTAGTCTTTGTGTTATGACTGTAGAAGGAAAAAATAAATAAACAAATAACTAAAGGAAAATATTCTCAAAATTCTAAAACACCACCACGGCTTTAGCATTATGTTCACGCTTGCTTGCATGAATAGCTTAATATCTGTGCCTTCAAATACATGAAGGAAAAAAAAAAAAAACCCAATAGGAACTATCAATGCAGTGGTCAAAGCTGGGATCCGGTATTATCCGTCCAGACTTCCCAGATGTATTAAAAAAAAAAAATCAAAGCAGTCAAAGAGGCAGCGCTTCAAACAGGACTCCTCGGGGAGAAGGTGTCTGATTAGAAAGAAACGACTTTGAAATATCAACCGAGCATGACAGGTGTAGAGCTTTCTTCACTACCGAGCAGTGAAAGCTTTAGGCTTTTGGGCCCAATGGAAAAAGAGAACAGAATATTAATTTCCTCGATCATGGGGAGAGAGAGAAGGAGTGAACCAGAGGTTTGAGTAGCACTGCTGGGTGATATACAGACCTTCCATCACTGGTTTTACATTCTATTTCTTTAAAGCAAAGTCCTACAGGTTTACAGTCAGTTTTCAAATAGCTTTCCCACAGCTGGGAAGATTACAGCTGCACGATATGAACAACAACAACAACAACAACAAAATGTGTCTCATACTGTAGCAGTTACACTACTAGACATTGTAGCTGCAATATACTTTAAATATAAATTAGAGAGAGCTGGTGATCTGACGCGCCATGCCAGACTTAACGTGACCACAATTTCATCGCCATGAATAAATAATGCATAGCAAAAACAGGGACGCTGGAGGAACTGGGAAATATAGGTTAAAGAAAAGGTGACGAGTTTAAAAACGGCGCACGATATTGATGAAGGCCAGATTAGAAAACAGTGTTCTACACAGCGCTGTTGAATCCTCTAATCTGATTGGTCAGATAGTATTGATAGATAGAGGCGGTCACGCCCACCGAGTGGCAAAAACACTGAGCGGCAGCGTTAGCGTACGGCGTGAATTCATACGGAAACACACAAAAAAAAAACGCGTCTAAAATGGGGAAAAATCTGTTGTGCAATCGACTGCTAACAGATTCAACAAGAATTCAGAGCGATCTTTTTTACAGAGTGGCAAAAAAAAAAAATTTAATCTGGTGTTCATGATCTACAACGATGAATAATTTGCTCCGTATTTCTCTTTAAGTGCTCTCTATTTCCATTGATGAATAACGGGGACTCATTTATTCATTCTCTGACTGGGTTTTACCTTCACAAATATTCAGGCTCACGTCAGTAAGTTAGCTACAAACAAACGAGGACTAGCTTACAGCTTACCAGATCAAAATATAGAATAAAATACAATGATTTGTACATACAAACAGAATGTTTAGTGGTGTTCTTGTCACTTTAATTTCGCCAACAAATCCCGCCTTGAAGTAGGAACAAGCGTCAAGGCTTTTGTATGCATTCGTGCTTTGCTTAGTGTATTTCCCCAGCGTCGAAATCACGTACATATAAACGTCGTGAAAACCGATTTCCGGCCGCATTCCAGTGTCCATGGACTACAGGTTCTTGGGCAAGTTGTACGGGTCACTATCGAGTCCAACTGCCTTTAATTGAAGCTGCTAATCGTTAATTATCCTCGCATTTTCGCAGCTTCTCCTGTTAAAACCAGCCATTTTGCTGGATGTTTTGCCACTCATCCCGGCGAGGGGAGCGTGTTTCTTCGGGAAACTGACCTCAATGCATACACCTCTATAAAAGTTTTAAAAGCGTTTCTATACTAACAAATTCTACAAAGAGACGTGTATAGAGGGCACTCCACATGAAATGAATAATAAATGGATTAAAGCATGTGGCGTATAATCATTCAGACGGTGAAGTTTTTTTTTCGTGAAGAGACCTTTATTTAATATTTAACGTAAGGAGTCTCCAGTGTCAGCACTTTGTCATCAAAGACGGGAAAGTCTTCATAACAGACTGCTTTGCACGTTTAACATATCAAGCTGTATTTTTATGGGAAAAAAAAAAACTGTCTTTTTTTTTTTCTTTTTTTTTTTTAAAGAAGAAAGAGAAGCTGGCGAAGGAGCAACTCTTTATACCAACTATAGCGCAAGTCCTAATGGGAACCGATTTGTCTTGCAGATGTTTCACAATATTACATTTAAAAACAACAGTTAACGACGTAATTAGTTTAAATTAATTACTAAATAAATAAATAAATAAAGTGACTTGGCAACGTCCAGAATAAAACGCTAATAAATCATGCTATTACAGGAAAATAATCAACTTCTTGCCAGGGCTTACACCACCACACGACCGGTGATTATTATCCCAGAACAGCATGCCGAGTCATGTTTTATTCGTTATATAATAAATGCTAAGCACGAAGAGTAGCATAGTCTGCACTGTGCAAAACATTTCCACAGCGGCTCGTTAAAGACAGTGGGGTTCAATGAAATGGATTTATTATACAGTACACTTTACTTTTTAAACGAGTGCAGGTGCAGTCGGCTGTTTGTTCTCTTTTCTTAACACGCATACATGAAGTATGTTTTCGGCAGCCTGCACGATCGTCTCCACGCTGCCTCCTTATTCTTCCTTATCCACCGTTTGCATTAGCTCCGGGTATCATGTAAAACATGCCGCGACTTCGCGCTGCCACAGGTCTCTCGATGTCGGTCCTACTCGGCACAGCCCTGTGGTTTGGCTCTACATACCCTGCCCTGTTTATAAGGCGGATATTTATAGCTGTGTCCATATTTAGCACAGCACAGGTGGGTGAAATAAGCTGAAACTCGCGTGCTGAAACAGGCTTGTTTGTGTTTACAGGCGGATGAAAAGGAAGCTGTGAGATAAGCTAAGCAAAGCTTAATCACTGTTTTGGAGCAATACAAGAGGAAAAAAAAATATACAAAAATCATAAAATCGATGTACTTTTCATCAGCAGGATTATTTATTCGTATATGGAGCTAGAGATTACAAGTAGTTGAAAATGATGGCTATTAATACATGCAAAGCACTGGCCGCAAGTTTAAAGTACATGCAGAATGTTCGCATTCGCTGCATTTAGAGAATGTAGTGTCTAGTAAAAACTTGATAGGGTTTTAAAGTGCTGATGGCTCGCCCGAATACCCAGCGAGTTGCAATGTCAAGAGCTTTTCAAACGTGTGTACTGATTCTTGCGCACTCACTCTATGAAGTAGACCATGCCCGTCTCAGTGTAGGCCATCTCCCAGTTCTTGGGCAGGGTCTCCTGACTCTCGTCCCCAGGCAGCATGCTCCAGGCCCCGAGGTCCATGGCACTGCCGGGATGCGTGTAGCTCGGTACGGTCTTCCTCCAATCGGTGGCTTCCTTATGCTCTGCAACCAGAGGTATAGCAGGGAAAGAGGGAGAGAGAAAGTATGGAAGGATGAGAAGATGCAGGTACACAATGCATTTCTACACTAAGCAAGCACTCTCTCATATAATGTCTGTCACTGCCGGAGGCAAAAAAGAAAGAAAGAAAGAGAAAGAAAAAGAGAGAGAGAGAGAGAGAGAGAGAGAGAGAGAGAGAGAGAGAGAGAGACAGTATTTGCATGGCAGGAAGTGTTCCAGGTAAGGACAGATCTTTCCAGTGCTTCCGCAAAAAAGCTGCGATCGAAACTCACCTAGATTTGTCAGTGAGGGAATATGTAGGATATGTGTGTGTGTGTGTGTGTGAGAGAGAGAGAGAGGGAGAGAGAGAGAGCGCGAGAGAGAGAGAGAGCGCGAGAGCATGTTTACGTGTTACTGCCAGACTTTGATCAGTCTGCCCTGGCCATCAGTCTGCACCAGGCCTTGTGGGCGGTTCCTCTGGATGCAAATTTCCCCACTGATACATGACCACAGTTTCAAAAGCAAAAATGGCCAACTTGACCCAAACTTGTGCAACCTCACAGGAAACAATGAGAAAATGGGTGGGCTTACAGCGCTACACTAGCCCTCAAAACCGGCACAAAAATAACGCACAATACGCAGAGTTACATAACGTGAGAAACACCTACTGCAGTGACACGCTGAACTGGCGCAGTATAGATCGGACCGGATACAAAGTCATGCTAAAGGTACAACTTGATCAACTTTAGATCTGCCGCCCACACAGACGTTGTAGCCATACGGAACTAACCGGACACATACAAGAACATACCCAGACACTTACTTGACATGTAGAGTTACAGCTTTTGCCACTGTTACAGAAGCTAGTCCAATAGGTCGGGTTTAAAGCGATAGTTCACCCAAAAATGAGAATTCTGTCATCCATTACTCAATCTCAAGGCTTTCCAATCCCATACGTCTTTCGTTCAACTTCGGGACGCAAATAATGAATCTTTATTGGTCACGTACACATTACAGCACAGTGAAATTCTTTTCTTCACATACCCCGGCATGCCAGGAAGTTGGGGCCCCTGGAGCAGAGAGGGTTAAGGGTCTTGCTCAAGGGCCCAACAGTGGCAGCTTGGCAATGCTGGGGCTTGAACCCCCGACCTTCCGTTCAGTAACCCAGAGCTTTAACCGCCAAGCAGTTAAGGCCCCCTATGAAGACATTTTAATGAAACCTGGGAGATTTGTGTCCCTCTGTTTACAGACCAAATAGCCAAAATCTCCAAGCGTCTAAAAATTCATAAAGGCATCGTAAAAGTAATCCACGTGACTCCAGTGGTTCAACCCGATGGAGTGATCCGAATGCTTTGTGTACGCAAAAAAAAACCAAACCTAATGTCTTTATTCACAAAATATCTTCACTTCCGCATAGACCTCCGGCACGTTCATGGGAGAACCACGAGAGGTCTTTTCTGACACGTGAACATTTCTGTATGAGGCTGCGTCCCTCTCCACAGTTCACGGCACACCGGCAAGCCATTTAAATTGTATTCATTCCTCCCCTCTGATCTAACGGAAAGTAAACAGTGTCCTTGGCTTCGGTGCTCATCCTTAAATCTTCCTTTCGTCCAGCGTGAGACAGCAAAACTCTTAACAAGCTCCTCGGGAAGGTTACTCATGACCCAGGCTTGGCCGGGTAAATCACCAGCCTGGCAGCCTGCTGCACTCAATACACAAGAGCTTAAGTCCTGTCTGAGATCAGGTGTGTAATATCCATCAAACAACAACACAAGGCAAATAATCCACTTTCAGCATGCTTCTCTTTAAATATTTACCTCGCAAGATAGATGGTGTTATTTAGACTTGTCCTTTACGAACCGATAAGTGTGTATCTCTTTGGAGACTATGAGCGGACAGGCATATAAAAGGCAAGTGGGCAAGTGAAATACATTTTTTGTTATCTTGAAGCAACTGATGAAGTTCGGTCATTACAGGGCCGTTAAGCGATTCTTTTTCACCCAATACGACAGACGAAGTGTTCTGAGAGCTCGACATTCACCCCAAGCTGTAGCGGAGTCTACACCCTCCGTCCACTTTATTAGGAATGATCCAAATCAGCTGATCATATAGCATCAGCACAACGCGCAAAGTCAAGCAGTTCTAAAACAGGTGTGTTTTTTTTGTATTTTGGTTGTAAATGAGATCTGCACGAAGATACTGTAGATCTCCAGGAACAGGGTTGGCGACCACTGGTCTAGAGTTGACACAAAATGGTGCAAAAAACAAACAAACAAACATCCAGTGAACAGCAGAACTTGTTGATGACCGAGATGAGACTTGCTGAAGCTGCCCGGAAGGCTAAAGTAACTCTAATAACCCCTCTTTACAACCGTGGTGAGCAGAAAAGCATCTCAAAACACACAGAAATGTCATACCTTTAGACAAATAGGCTACAGGAGCAGAAAAACCCCATCGGGTTCCACTCCTGCCAGCCAAGAGCAGGAAATCTGAGGCCTGAAGTTTGAAAACGTACAGTAGCGGTGACAATCTCACCTGTAAGTCCGTTCACAAGTGACGGCCTCTCCTCCTCTTCTTCTTCCTCAGGCGCCGCGCTGTCCTTCCTCTCCATCTTGCTGACCGAGGTGGTCCGTTTGCGTTGCACCTCGGTTTCAAACTCCTCGTCGAACAGCACCTGGTCCACCACGTCGGGCTGCACGGGGTTTGGCTCGGCCGGGGGTTTGGGGGTGCCGTAATAGTTACCTGAAGAGGAGAACAGAGAGCGCGCATCGTGATGGTGCTATACGATCGGCTTTGACAAGTCGAGACACCGACGGCTTCCTGCTAGCTGAAATCTAATTCTGACACTAATTCACAACACAACAAATGTCTGATCTCGGGTTTGGGTATGATTGTAATTCAGGATGCACTTCTCTACTACCATGACTAAAACAGAACATGAGGCTGTTTCTGTTTTTATAAAATATATATATATATATATATAGCATGTAAAACAAAATAAAAGGGAAAGTACACAAGCAGCATTTTTAATCACATCCAAATTATCATCAACATTAAAATTAGATTAGATTTCACACTTTTTACTTAAATTTTCCTGCCTTTTGCTCTTTTTGACCAAAACTTTTCGGTGGCCAAAATTTTAGTGCATCCCTATCTGTAACTGCTGTCTGTATATATATGTGTATATATGTGTGTGTGTGTGTGTGTGTGTGTGTGTGTGTGTGTGGGTTTGATGTCTGTCACTACTGCTTGCTTGCGCTTGCTTTATTATTGTCCATATTTACAGCAGCATGTGGGAGGCTCCCTACAGTCCATTCTACTTGGGGAAACAGATGAACCTGCAAAAGCACTCTGGGTAAATGGTGACACGGCTTCGGGGAGTGCAAGTATGTCTTAAGAGAACGCGAATGCGGATCCATTTTGCTGTCTTTTGCATTAGGAGGTTTCTGCAGTGTTCTTCACACTACCCTAGCTGGCACATTGCTGCATTACTTGAAAGTGTCAGGAGATGTGGAATTAAATTACACAGCGACAAGATCATACACACACGACAGAGCATGGCACATTTTAGATTACAAAAGTGAGGAAAAAGTGTGATGGGGATTTTTTTTTGTCTCTAAACAATAAAAATAGATGAGGTCTTCATATGACATGGAAGTTCTTTCAGAGTGACTTCAAATGCACGTTAAAATGTTAAATACTTTGCATCATTACACCATCGTTTGGCCAGTTATAAATTCCACCTAGCGTTGCCTTCGGATCCAAATATTGGAGGTGTTTTAAATCACCGTCGAGCAGAACGGGCTTTAATTGACACTCCAGATTTGTATTAATCACATTCTTTATTGCATTTGCAATTTATTTAATGCCGGAATGGTAATATCATCAGGAGATGTCGAAAGGGGATTTGTCTGTTTAACCTATTAATTAACGTCGGCACGTTCCCTAGTTGGGGATCCGAGCAGAGAGCTTTGGTCTGTAATTGAATGAGTCATTTGCAGCAGCGAATTAGCTGCAGAGAATTTCCACTTCCATTTCCAGGAATGTAGTTTACTGTTCACACTTAGTATGATGGAAGTAGGGCTGTGCCATGTCACATCATCCATGATGCACCCGTCCTCATACAATTCCTGCCCATGATAAGAATTTGTCATCCTGCGATATTAACGATATAGTTCCGACCCTAGACCGGGAAGATGATGTGAATCAAACGTCTGTGATTTGTAAAATGGGTCAAAAATCTGGATCAACAAAGGGTGGAAAACATCAAATTTGTTCCACCACCTCAAGCAAAAACACCAAGCAGAATACGAAGAACGCCAGAAGAGGAGAAAGCTTCAAACGAAAAAAGGCTACTATTTTACCATGGTCATTTATATCGTTACCATAAAAAAAAAATCATGATATACAGGGTGTCCCAAAAGCCTCCATACGTAAGGGACTATGCTTGCCAGAACCACAACGTCCGTGGATGACCACTTCCCGGTCGGTCCGCAACACTTCCAGTCAACCCCCTATCTTCCGATCAGTAACCCAGAGCCAGACAGCGCAGGGGCTTGAACCCTTGACCATCCGATCAGTAACCCAGAGCCAGAAAGTGCAGGGGCTTGAACCCCCGACCATCCAATCAGTAACCCAGAGCCAGACAGCGCAGGGGCTTGAACACCCGACCATCCGATCAGTAACCCAGAGCCAGACAGTGCAGGGGCTTGAACCCTTGACCATGCGATCAGTAACCCAGAGCCAGACAGCGCAGGGGCTTGAACCCCCGACCATCCGATCAGTAACCCAGAGCCAGACAGCGCAGGGGCTTGAACCCCCGACCATCCAATCAGTAACCCAGAGCCAGACAGCGCAGGGGCTTGAACCCCTGACCATCCGATCAGTAACCCAGAGCCAGACAGCGCAGGGGCTTGAACCCTTGACCATCCGATCAGTAACCCAGAGCCAGACAGTGCAGGGGCTTGAACCCCCGACCATCCAATCAGTAACCCAGAGCCAGACAGCGCAGGGGCTTGAACACCCGACCATCCGATCAGTAACCCAGAGCCAGACAGCGCAGGGGCTTGAACCCCCGACCATCCGATCAGTAACCCAGAGCCAGACAGCGCAGGGGCTTGAACCCCCGACCATCCGATCAGTAACCCAGAGCCAGACAGCGCAGGGGCTTGAACCCCCGACCATCCGATCAGTAACCCAGAGCCATAACTGCTAAGCAACCCCATATCACCTGGATACTGTATACTTTTACCTAAAAACTGTTGCTGCAATCATAAAGACTATCTTGCACACATCCAAAGATTCTTATTTACAATATCCTCATACTGAACATCCTTTCAGCACACTTGGCACTGTTCATCTTTACTCTTCTACCCCTGTATAATGATTAACAATCTCATCACCCAGAAGAGTCTCCCATATGAATCTGACTCCTTGTCAAAGTTTCTCTCTTATGTATTCTCAGGGAGTTTTTCCTGGTCACTTTTCTTGACAAAAGTCCATAGCTAACATTTGAGAAATAAGCACTGTATTTAAAAATGAGCTACCCGAGTGTTTAAATGCATGTTTGAATGTAGCCGTAGTCTTCATATTTAATAGTTTTAATATTTAATAGTGTTTAGACCTGATTTCATATGTACAGTATGTGTGTGTGAGTGTGCGTGTGTGGGGCGTCACTCAGAGCATCTAGGTGTAAGACTTATTGAGGACACATTGCTGATAATGCTGATCCACCTAACCGTATGCATCAACACTTTATCTTGAAAGTCTAGTCATTAAGAAACAACATTCTTCTCAAGTTCAGCAGTGCCAAAACAGCTTTTAAATAAAAATGTAAAAAAAAAAAAAAAAAAAAAAAGTTTGGATTTTTGTTGAAAAATGAACGAATGTGACAGCTGGAGTTCATATAAGCATTCAAGCAAAACTCTCGAGAGTGGCTACACACCATGATGTATTAACACCATCCAGGCTATCCTTCTTCCAGTCCCAACTTCCAAACCATCTCCATTTCCCGGGGAACGTCCGAACCATCTTTCTCTCCTGCCACAGAGTCGTACGTGTCCATCCATCACGCCTGAACGGAGATGTGAGGAAGCGTACGGCTTTAACTGGTTACGTCTTCATCGCAGAGACGTGTGCTATCGGCCTAGCTGTATCACGAGCCTTGCCGAAGCAAGTCAGGCATGATGAATCACTCAAACATGCCATTACTCATTCATGAGCACACCAAGAGCAAAGGCGAGGAGGTGGGGGTTAACAGAGTGTAGAAAAAGGCTTTTTTTTTTTTTTTTTTTTTTAATTGACCAGGATTTTATGGCCCTTTAACAGCAATCATCCAATAATCAAGATCGACGCTACTACGTTAGCTACTTTAATGCTACCTGAACAATAATTGAAATAGTGCCAATAATACCAACTATTTTTCATTATTCAATTGTACTGCGCAGTTGTTGCCGCTCTATAATCAAATACACAGTCCAGATAGTTGAAAAAACGGCTGATGTTCTAGCAGCAAACAAATAAAAGATGTATTACTTCCATATCTATTTTGAGACAGCTAACACAAAGAAGACCCCCCCCAAAAAAAAAAAAAAAACCCTGCAAGATATCCAATCATATAAGTCAACTCTCATATTCCTTGTCTCAATATGGCATATGTAAACATACCTAGTGTCAGAAGGAGCAGCACTGGAACAAATCCATGGTGTCCTGTAAGTGACGACTAAGCAGAGAAAGGACATTTGTTAAGAAAAATCCTTCTCCTTCAGCCTTGCGAATGAATGGATTTATAACATCAATGAACCATAAATAAGACCTTCAGACCTTGAGCAAGGACTGTGACTAATTCCGGCAGAAATTCACTAAATAAGCTGCACATGCAGGTTCTCTCACTCACAAGCGCACACACAAGCTACTTTATATGGTAAACAGAGCGGCCAGTGAATAAACACTGACTACGCTAGAATCTGAATACAAATTCCCGAGGGTCAGAGTGCTCCATCAGTGTGTGAATCAGCTGTAACCTTTCCCCACACTGAGGAAAAACAGAATAATGTGAAAAAGAGTTCCCACTGTGAAATATCACCCTATTACAGCAGCTTATGAGGACGCAGCAAGGGTGGATGAAACAACCTTATTCCAGGGACTAAATGTCGTCCTTTCGGTTGAATTTGAATCAGAAGCTCCACTGCGCGGTTCTTTTACGCAGGTCAGAACATAGCGATCACACTCTGGTGCGAACGAAAAGAACCAGGCCTAGACCACCCCGTTCAGTTTGATGACGGCGAGAACGTGATTCGACTCGGCTCTAGGAAGTGAATCAAACGTGCTGTGCATTTCGGGTTGCAGAGTTTAAACATTTTATTTATTTATTTTTTTTTTAATTATACGTCAACTGCTAAAGTGAATCGAGTCAAAGGATGGCGCTGGAGTGCTGCAATAATGCTGAGGACATCTGGAAAAAAAAAACCAAACAAAACAAAAAACACTGGACGCATAGACAAAACACTTTAAACTTGTTATTTATTGAATTATCTAGCACTTGATCGAGCACCTGCTTTGTATTCTACACGCTTGGGCAATGTAATGATTTTGGCAGACACTTGCTAAAGGTTTGTTTACTTTTGGCCATCGGCGTATTTCTGACCAATGAATGAAAGCGTTTAAGATTCCTAAACACCTGTCAGCTCTCTCTCGCTCTCTCTCTCTCTCTCTCTCTCTTCTCTCTCTCTCTCGTCCAATGATGTGAAGTTTGAAACCAAACTAATTAAGAGTGTTCACTTCACTCGGATTAAGACTGCACGTTGACTGCTGGGTGTGAAAGTGCACTACGTTTCTACTCGTTTCATTCTTTTCTTTATTATAATATTTTTTTTCCTGCTATGCCTCGACACTTATTCTCATGCAGTGCATAGACCTGCAGTACGAGACTCTACAGAGCTCGACAGTACAGATCAGATTAAATAGCTGCTTTGGCAGAGAGCACGTAGTGTTTTGATATTCCATCCAAATACACAGTCAATGTAATGAGTTAATACTTGCAAAAGTCAAAGCAAAGAAGGTCAAAAGCTCTTTCCATTCCCTCTTCCTGTCAACCCCCCAAAAAAAATTGGCCCTGACTCTCTGCTGTATCAATAGAGAAAGAGTCTGGTGGATAGAGGGGGGGTGTGGGGGGGGGGGATAAAAAAGAAAGCAATTCTCTCCATCCTGCTCCTGCACAAATAATCCACTGGTTTTGAACATTCCCACAGCGCAGGCTTTAGTCACTTCGGGAATGGAGGAGTTAGAGGAGAATTGAGGACATCCATCCATATGAGCTCCTGCCCACAACTCTGATGTAATATTGAGTAACCTCAAGCCCCGGACTGAAGTAAAGATGAAAAAGTGAGCGCGTGGGTCAGCAGGGTTATATCCCAACGTCTGCGGGCTCATAACGCGCAGGTAACACACAAGCGCAATAAAACAAACATTACATTAATGAGTTTTGAAGGGCTTAACTTCAGGTCGGAGATGTTAAATGATGCACAGTGAAATTTTGAGCGGTGTGTGTGGACTGGATTGGTTTTAAATGGTGAGGTGGGGGTCATGTAATTAGTACCGGCGTATTAAGCGTGCGTGCATGGATGTGGAAAGATTACACTGTATTTTACCTTCTATAAAATGAACAGTAGCGATAACTCAAAGTAATGTACATCCCATGATGTGGGGAAAAAAATAAATAAATACACCCCATGGAAATTATTAGCTTTTTTTTGGGACATATTTGGACAAGCATCTTTGAAACTCTTAATAAAGCTGATGTACTTGAACAAAACCACAAGGAAAATTTGCTTTTTCAATCATTTATTCAACAGAAATATTAATAGATGCAATATTCTTCTGTGGGAAAAAGTAAGTACACCCTTAGCCTCAGAAGCTAGTGTTGCCCCCTTTAGCAGAATCTTCTTGTATTTTGCATAATTGTCCACCAGGCATGCTGGAATTTTTGACCACTCTTCCTGCAATATTCTTTCAGTTGCAAGATGTTTGAGGGTTTCAAATCCCCCCACAACAGTTCAATGGGATTCAAATCTGGGCTTGGACTAGGCCATTCCATTCGGTTCAACTTCAAAATTTCGGAGAGATGGCCTCATTATCTTCAAGCACTCTTTGATATGATGCAGAGTTCATAGTTGAATCATTGAATGCAAGCTGTCCAGTCCCTGAGGCAGTGAAGCAACCCCAAACCATAACACTTCCACCACCGTGCTTCACAGTTGGTATGAGGTGCTTCTCCTGAAAAGCTGTCTTTGGTCTGCACCAAACATGTCTGCTGTTACTGTGGCCAAACAACTCTATCTTCCAGGTCTTTGCCTATATTCTCATTAGCAAAGCTTTGTCTTGCAAAGGCTTTCTCCCGGCATGCCTCCCGTACAGGTCAAATTTGTGCAATCTCTTTCTGATTGCAGACGTATGCACTTTAACAACAGTTGCAAGACTAATTTTGGGGTTCTTGAAGACTTCTTTTTGTATCGGACGGTCTGCTCTTGGGCTGAATTTGCAGGGACGGCAAATGAAATCTGCACCCTTTGTAGATGATTTTCCTTACAGTGGAAGGATGTATTTCAAATCATTTGAAGATCTTTTTAAATCCTTTGCCAGACTCAGACATCCACAATGTTTTTTTTTCTTTTTTCTGAAGGCCTTACAGAACTATTTAGATCTTGGCATGATAACACTACACACCTCAATAGCATTGGGAACACCAGACACTAGATATGAGAGGGGTATAAATAAAATCGGTTCCACCTGCACTCCCTAAGCAGGTTCTACTCACTGGCACCCAACCTTGAACACCTGAATCTAATTTTATGGATTTGAAACGGTGATGAATTTAGGGGTGTACTCAATTTTTCCATGTGACTGATCTTAAATTGTGAAAATGACTATAAAATGTCAATTTTATGTGTCATTTGACAGAGTGGCTATTTTTTTTGCTGAATTTTTGCTGAATTTTATGCAAATGCAATATTTAAAAATAAATAACCAAACTTGTCAGACTTGCTCTAACTTCTGGACCTCTAAGCTACATTACTATGATCCTAACACAGCTACAGCCTACATGCATGTTAAGGTCATGCGACCTACTCATGATCAAGGGCAACTTACAGCAAGCGGTTATAATAAAAAAATTTTTTTTTTTTTTTAAACGTCAAAACAATCGGTTTGTATTAACGAGGTGTATGTAGTCAACACAGAATCTTTAGTGATGAGTATGTGTACATGGTGAAAACACTCCCATCTGTGATTTATTCAGCGGTTAGTTATCCCGTGCGAATCGATGATAACTACTACAGACTTCCTCACGGAACATTACTTAACAGACCGAATAAGCACTTTCGTAATTCAAGCTTAAAGAACTTTCCAAGCAGAAAAAGCGGAAGACAGAATGACATAGCGGTGAAGAATCCCGATCTAATTTACATGCACTGACTTTTACGATGGACATCGGGGAAAGAAGGTATCATTGACCAGAATTAGCCACTGTGAAATTATCTTTCAGCCTGAAATACCATGGGATTAAAAGCAACACGCATCAGTCACGGAGATAGACGGAGCCCGTCGACCCGATTTAGTTCTCTCTCTGAACTTTAAACTATGTTTTTTGCTTTGTTTTGGTACAGGAAGCAAACGCAAAACAACCCCGACCCATGACTCAGGGAAAGCTCATTAACCCGTCCGCCTGAGCCAGCCGAGAAGAAACAATGGGGCTCCAGAGATACGCTGTTTCACTCAACACGAGCTTATCGGTGATGCAGGGACACAGAAGCGTCCCATGAGATTAAAAAGCTATATAATGATTAACATCAACCTTGATGAGTCGAGCTGGAGGTTCACACAACTGAGTTCGCGTGAATGAAAAAGTGACCCGTTAAAAGAAAAGGGAGAGACAATAATACCAACGAGTCAGCGTTTTTGAGTGTAGGTACGATTTAACGTTCTGGAACTCACGACAAAGAGGCGTCATGGTTTGAAATGTTCATGGTATTATATATGGTATCACAGTATTGATCAACCATTTAAACACACATAATTTACAGTTGTGAACAAAAGTTTGCATACCCCTTGCAGAATCTGCTAAATCTTAATACTGATACCATCTCAAGAAGGTAACACGATACATTAAGAGCCAGGGGGGTGTAAACTTTTGAACAGCATGATCAGTGTAAATTGTTATTATTTGGCTAAAAGATCTATTTTTTTCCATTCAGTACTGAATTTCAGACACTAAATAAGATAGTTACACGTCTCCTAGAAGGCAAAATACTAATATACACCGATCGATCCTGTTCAAAAGTTTACACCCCCCTGGATCTTAATGTATCGTGTTGCCTTCTTGAGCATCAGTGAATTTTTCTTTTGTAATAGTCGTGGACGAGTGCCTCAGTCGTCGTCAGTGTGAAAACCTGGATCTGAACATCATATAGTCACTCTTGGTAAGGGGTCAAATATGCAGAACATGCTTGAAAAGCAGAGAGTCTGCAGGAACTGGAGGATTTTCTGAAGAACAGTGGGCAGTTTAGCTGCTCAGGACAAACAAGGGACTCGTGAACAACTCTCACGATACAAAAAAAAACCATTATCCCTTTCTATGATCCCGCTTATTTCGTTAACAGTATTAAGATTTAGCAGATTCTGCAAGGGGTATGCAAACACTTGGGCACAACTGTAAATAAACCTGGTGAATCTGCCTGATCACACACACTGTGACTAACCATGGAGTCTTTGGTTACTGCTAGGAGTTAGAATGCTTCTAAGGATTCCCACCACTGAGATCGAGATGGACCGAGGGCTGTGCACGTCTCCGTGTTCAGCGAGAAGCAACTCAGTAACTAGCCCACAGCATTGAACTTTAGCCCTGCTGCGCTCCCACACACTCTTACGCACCATCGTAGGTTCCGCTCTCCAGTAGCAGCCCGCTTTCCTCCAGAACACAAAACTCCTCCACACTGATGAAGTTGTAGTCCACGCCCGGAACCTCCCCCTCCCGCGGCTGTCTTGTGGTACCTGCCGGAAAAACAAACGCAGAACAAAGGGTCATGCTTTGCTGTTAGACTCTGGATGAAATGGAAAGATGAAAGAATGCAACTCTTCAGATTGCTGTTAGCTTTATAATGAGAAGGAAAAAAAAAAAACGTTAAAAGTTAATATCATGCCTCTTGGTGCACTGGGCTCAGAGGCGAACAAAAAAATTAGCTTTGCGCCACTTTCAAGAAGAGTGGCACATTTTTTTTCTAGCTAGAAAAATCTATACTGATGGTCGAAATCCTTTCATCTTCTCTGCTGATTTTACGGCTCGCATCATGAACCGAATCTCAGACGTCGGCCTGCTCTTCCTCGAGTAACTCTTCCCTCAGATGTCAGTGTTGTTTAAAACACAGCAACTCTATTTAACGAACAGCTGAATTCAAGAAAAAAATGCCGATAGAGATGTATCCTAGTAGACTTAGTAATGCAGCCAAAAGGTGGTACTACAAATGTATTGATCTTTGTCAATCACAAATCACAAAAATACACTTATGCGAAACTCTGCATGTCCAGAAAACATCACGCTACTTCAACTTGAATAAACAGTGTTCTGGAATTGGGTTGTTGCATTAACAGGTCCTTCCTCAATGTTTTCCAGGTTTCTATGACCTGCTTATCTCAACAGGCTTGTTAATGGTTCAACACGCCTGGTTCCAGCCATGTTATGAACGGATTTTCTTCTGTGTAATGATTAAACAGCCACAGTATGTGCTGAAGTATCCATAATACCAAAAGAGCTCTTACCAAGCATTCTTAAGTTGCTGATTCAAGCCCAAAAGGAAAATTTGTGCAAATTCAGAGATGTTCCATGCTAGTGTTTAAGTCAATTTTCTGGGCTCCACTATCCAGAATATGCAAATTACCTACATGTACTTCACAGCACCAGAGTTTCCAGATTTTTCTTGGTAGTACAAAACATGACAAGGATTTTCAATATAGTCTAAAACAGAGGTGTCCAATCGTATCCGGAAAGGGCCGGTGTGGGGGCAGGTTTTCATTCCAACCAAGCAGAAGCCACACCTGCTTCCACCTGTGTAATCAGTAGATCTTGGCTTTCAGTAGACTCATGCGTGGCCTCTGCTGGGTTGGAATGAAAACCTGCACCCACACCGGCCCTTTCCGGATAAGATTGGGCTCCGCTGGTCTAGAACATACTCCTTAATTACAAACACGGGGGGGATAGCATTCTTTTTTTTTTTCCTTCGCGAGTCAAGGATGAACAGGTCATCCTGGGGACAGGGCTTATTCAATTCCCATGCTGTCACAACACATCTGGCTTATCGGACACAAGCACGCTTATCAACCGAACACTAGTGACGGAGACTCATGATTTCAGCAGCAGTGCCGAATGGCAACAAGGTTTGTGTGTTACCTAGCTAGCTTGTAGAGATATCAATATAGCTACTAATGTTTTCAAAAACAAAATAAAAAAAATCAAAAAAACATAACATAACAAAAAAGCAGGACAGTGCCGCGGGCAGTGGGGGGTTGGGGTACGGGAACAGGGGCTTAGTACACCTCTGGGGTTGGGGGTTTCCGCCTCCGCCCTGTGTGCACGGAGTTTGCATGTCCTCCCCGTGCTTCGGGGGTTTCCTACCCCAGTCCAAAAAAGCCTACAGCTGACTGGCATTTCCAAATGGTCCTTAGTGTGTTAATGGGTGTGTGATTGTGCCCTGCTGTGTCGGATAAGCAATATGGAAATAAAATAAAATAAAAAAATCGATGGATGGATCCTGGACAGTGCGCATCTTCAGGAAACAAACTCCAAGCAAAAACGATGACTCGTCACTTGCTAGTGCGAACGTAGAGGCGTCAAGTCTTGGCCAGTAAAATTCCTTCAGTAACATTGAACATCAAATAAAGTGCAGCTGTTGTTCAATTATCTTAAATTCTCATGCACGTCAAGATTTCCAATTCGCTTTGCCCATCGATTCGTTCACTTAATTCGCACTGGCCAAGGCATCATCCATTCATTCATTAGTGCCTGGACCTACATATCGGACTCTCTGTGAGCAGGGCGTGGAACATTTGAGGTTGAGACTAAACGCCACGCCTTGCATTCACATGAATTTGGTTCATATTACATGAAACAATGCGTGCAAACGAAAGCGTGTAGCGAAATAGTACGTGCGAACAACTCATTCTGAATTGGGAAGAATTGATTGTTTGACAAAAATCTTCGCATAGAAAGTGTGCCCTCTGTGTGTATTGATGTATGGCTCCCTACATTCCATTAGACCTGCTTTCCCAGGGTTCCATACTACCGGTTATAACGTGACGAGTCCTAATAACCATGTGCCTTTGCAAGGTCTCTGGTAAGTCATTTTATTTATTACAGCCTAAAATTGCCTTTCTGCAAAATGCCTGTAATGAAAAATCTTTTCAATGTAAATGACCCAGTTAGATGATGGAGGAAACATCAGAACGTTAGTCGTGATGTCGCACTGGAGGCCTGTATGACAAAAGGTTTTGACACCTTGTTATTCAGTGCCGTCGTATACACGTTGCTGTTATTACTTAAGCCAGAGTTCTAATAGGGGGAGGAATATTTCATTTTTGGCATCAAAGGAGCGCCACATCTCATTACACAGATCAGGTCACAGCTTAAAAGGGACATCCTTAAACCTTCTCAAGAAAAAGGAATTACCAAAGATTAAACACCTGGGCATCGTAGCCCCCTACTCCCTCGTTTGTGCCATCCTTCTTTTTTTTATTTATTTTTTTATCAGGGGATGAGATGGAGGGAGATTACCGCCGCGCCATAAAGGATATTAATGTCTCTGGGAGAGCGGCGATGGCCAGAGTGGCGAGGATTACGTGCCGAATGGGAATGCGCCAGGCACTTGATCTCTGTTCTCGCTTCTTTTCCGGGGACTTTAATGACTTCACTGACCTGGTGTCTACAGTTGGGGACACTCTTCATGTAACACTTCTGCTGCAGAGGTGTCGTGATGGCGTGATGAGTGAGAGGGAAGAAGTGAACCAGATCGGCTTTGGGCAGGAGAGGCCTCATGAGGGGTTGTTAGTGTGGTCACTTCCAGGTCGTTCTGGAAGATTCATGATGAGTGAACGACGCCGAGCTGATCCAGTAGACTCACAATTCGGCAGGCAGAGATACCTGCATCGAGTGTTAATCTAAGACCCGACGACGCCTTGTTTATCATTAATAAATGAAGTAGAGATGTATCACGACGCCCTTGGAAACGAACGAGCATGGTACATTTATGTTAATAAACACAGTCTTGGTTTTTCCATTCTTTTCTGTGTATCCAGAAGAATCCCATTCCACACGTCCAACCTCAACCATATGTCCAATAGTGTGCCTTCTACGCGCGTCTTCGTATTCGGTTATATCCCTGAAATGAACGACATGATCCTTGAGCTGCAAGTGGCGAGATGAGACACACCCATGTAACACAAATTCCAAATATGTGGCCACGGGGTCCAGAAACTATCTTCAGGGAATCACTAACCGTTCACTAAATCACTAATATTTAAGTCACTTATATTGTCACTTATATATTTTGTTGCAATCAACACAATACAATCGTAAAAACTATTATATAACTCATCGATGTTTGCACACCGAGCTCGCAAAGCGTTGACTGATGCCTCATGAATGCCTTAAAAAGGCGCCTCGCTGGCAGACAGACACCCAAGCAACAGATTATAAGAGAACTGATAGGACCTCAGGCAAGTCAGATGCGTGTCGCAAAAGGAAGACATGCTGAATTGATGAAACTGAAATCGTATGCGAGTCGAAATACAGCAGCGTGGATTTGCGTTCAGGCCGTACAGTAAGCATGTGACAGTCAATTCTGTTCAACGGATATTGTCGAAAGAAGCTTAACAGGGCTGCATTCATGGTGGCGTTAAGGTAGTAACGTGCAAATTGTAATCATTTTTCCATTTCCCCCCTGTTGACATTCGAAGTGAGGAAAGAAAAAAAAAAACACCACCACAAAACATTGGACGCCTCCGCGTAAGAGCGTCTTTTGTAGAGCACGTAAAGCTCATAAAAAGCTATTTTAAGTGCAGTTTTACAGCTACAGGCCCGAGTAGTTACTGGTGCTGTTCTTCTAACGTGAACTTCAAACAATCCAGCAACATTTTGGACCGTTGGTCCATAGTGAGTAGATTTAGCAACAATCTAGGCAAGCGATTAGCATGCTTGCCGTTATAGATTCCAGTACTGTCTCTGTCTATTAACTGATCTAACGCCAATACTGCTATAAGCTACAGTAAACTGGAAGTAGAGAAAAGACAACGTAGAGTTTACACAGTGTGAGCACCCACGTTGAGTTGACGTCACCGGTACACGGGAAAACTTCCCCAAGTTAACGCGTTGAAAGGGGACATTCGAGGTAGGATTTTACCAGTTGTAGGTGGAGAATTACAAGTTTGCCTCGAACGCAGCATTCGATTCCTAATAAACAAGTCAGAGGCAACAATGGAAAGAAAAAGCTCCCCGAGATGACTTGAGGGACAAACGTTAAGAGGGATCAGATTAGACAAATGGGAAGCCATCCTTATCTGGAGACACTGCATTGTTGCATTATTGTTTTTCTGTAGTATACAATTGCAAAGTCAAACAGTACTAAGTGTACTTTGTACCGCTGTTCAGTACGACCATATTGTGAATAAGAGTACTGAGATGAATACAGGACAGTCTTTATGATTACAGAAGCCCTTCTTAGGGACAAGTATCCTGATGAGATTATCCATCGAAGCAAGGGTTAAAATCGGGCATAACATTTGGGTGGTTTTGGGAAGTTGAAATCTCTAGCATAGGATCCTGTGAGATCCATCCAGCCTGGGCTATGGAAAAGGCCCATTTGTTCACCCCTACTTTACGCTGATGGATACTCTCCAACAGCGTAAAGCGAGTCTGAAGCTGAGCATCAGGATGAATATCCTTATCGCTGTTCTACAGAGACAAAACGGCCTGAAATATTTCCCATCAATCTACAACTTTTGCACCTTAAATACGTTCAGTTAAAAAGGACAGCTGATCCAGGACCAGGCTGAAACTGAGCCCGGAGCAGTAATGGGAGACTGTAATGGGAGAACAAATGGGCCTTGTCCATTGCTCAGACTGGAAGGATCTCGCAGGATCCACAGATACTACAGATCTCACACGGACAGATCTACATTCTAGGGAAGACTCTCCATGACTGTTATGCTGAGGTCACGTGTCACAACCCTCATCAATGCTCATCAATTTTAAAGGGCAAAATGACTGCAACAAAGCAGAAGACATTAACTTAATCACCAGAAAACAAAATAGATTGCCCTGACTTATTTACGAATGGGTAACTGCTTTAGTCGTAACTCCATTAACTAAAAAATATGGCTTTCCGTGCCGACAGATCTTAATGACAAATGAAAAATTCTTACAAATTAAATTCTTCATCAGTTGCCAGTGATTTTAATTTAGTGTGTGTGTGTGTGTGTGTGTGTGTGTGTGTGTGTAAAAAGCGGGATTCATCTCTTCATAGTGCAAAGCTACGCCAAAAATGGAAAAGTTCTGGAAATGAAAAATGAAACAAAGTCCATCTTAGCGAGACTGTCAGACTGTGAGAACGATAAAGCGAGTGAGTGAGTGAGAGTGAAAAGAGAGAGAAAAAAAAAAAAAGGTGAAGTGTAGCGGCGATGGCATCAATCTCCTTCCCCAGGAGCTGGTTTTGGACAGGCAGCAAGGCTGCGGATTAAAGATGCCTAGCAGCATGCGAGAGACGGCGCGAAGATTTACGCTTCCGTACCGCAGCATTATGGGCCGCTCATACGCTAGGGAATGAAACGGCTTCAGAAAACCGGGGCTTTAAAACGAAAACTCCATCCTGAAAGACTTCGAATACGGTTCCATTGAAATGTTTCTGATGTGTTTAGCGATTCGGTCAGCACTGTATTTTTATTGTTGCTGTGAGGAGTCAGCGGGGGTGCGTTACTCTGATGTCACAGGTAGACGTCTCACGACAATCTCAGTTGGACGGGCTACAAAACTAAAGCGCCGCTGCATCGCTCTCTTTAAGTAGTGAGGGCTAAATTCCATTAGCAGCAGTATCAGCATTAAATCGAGTGGCATTGTGGGTAATCTAAGCAAGCGTGAATGAAAATAGAGCAACAATGTAGATGCAAAAATTAAAAGTAAAAAAAAAAAAACTTTTCATTTTAAAGTAAATCTTGGATTCTTTTAATTATGAAAGATGAATAAGCAAGTCCAAGACTGGGTTTTTCAGCTGGATCGGATCAGTCAGTAGTAGGGAACATTTTTAACAACCTCCGGTCCAATCTCTACAGCCTCCTGTGACAAAATGTAAGTGACAAATTACTGTAGCTGGCACAGGAGGCTTTGTGATGATGTTTCCCCCATTAGCGTTCAGTCCTGCTTATTACCAGCTTGGGAAAAACTTCTACTTGTAAACCGGGAAAACTCAGACACAAGACAGATGAACGGCAATATGGGATGGATGACCAATGTATGTAATGTACATGTACTCACAGGGGATGGTACGGAGGTACAGGTTGTCTCGTATCACTTGCTGGAGCTTGTGATCCAAGGAGCCTTTCTGGAACTGCAGGCTGAGGTAGTGGCGCAGGTCCGTGTTTAACACCTTACCTGCAGAGACACAATCGACAGAGCATGTGTAAGCCAGTGGACTTTCTACAACACATCTTTTAGATCAGATCACACACAAAACTTCTGACGTCCAGCATGTCTACATATGTATGAACATCTCATACGGAATCATTAATAATAATAATAATAATAATAATAATAATAATAATAAGCCAACACAGTGCTGCTGTTGCTATTAGAAAATCAGACCAAACTTATCCCAACCGTCCATCTGATTAAGGTGGTGACTCCAGAACCGTGCAGGAAGGACATACGTCCCACTAATCACAACTCTTGTCTCTACAGGATATCTAGCCGAACGGCCCGAAACAATGTAGATCTTATCAGACAATGCCGGGGGTTTAGCCGCCGACGATGCATTCTGGGAAAGATGCCTGAGACAAGGGGACCAGAGTTGTTGTTTTTTTTTTTTTTTTCTACGCACTGAGAGAGGGGAAGACTTCTCAGCCGTTGAGGAATCCTGCACTTTTTCCAAAAGGCCATTCATAATCGTACTCTAATAATTGCAGGCCAATGTATAGCCGAAAAAGACGAAGTTCTGTCTACATTCCTCATGACATCGCCGTTTAGCTCACGTTCGTGGACTTCACTAACACTGCCATACAGCATACCGCTCTATACTCCTATGGCCCAAGATCCTACTCTATACGTTTGAATAGTTACCGGTTTTACAAGCTAGGCTTATTTTTAACATTGAACCTGGGTAAAAAAAAGAGCTCACATGCAGTAACATAAATACAAACAGCCGTTTTGTGGTATCGCTCACACACACACACACACACACACACACACACCACAATCAAAACAAATCACTTGACAAAGCGAGTAGCTCCCCTTCCTCCAGCAGGAGGGGACTAACAGGATGACCTACTGGGTCACTGATTAGACTCGTTTCATTGGGTAGATGAGACGCATACTAATGCGCTCTTACACTTAAGAGGCACGGTGTTCTGATTTCATTTTAAGAAGTATTAATTACTCCTCTATTAATGTTTAACATGGCTAAGCAGGCTCAGTCACAATCTGTCTTTCGGTGCTCTCTGTAGAACTCTGTTCTAATAAAGTGAAACTCCGTGCTTCGTTTAATGTTAAAAGTGGAGATTAGTTACCTGGCGATACGCGAGGCAAGAAGTCCTAACTGGTCCTGCTTATGACGCCAATGGTCGTACCGATATATCTTTATGTAGGACTTGTAAGGGTTTTAATGCGTTGCCGTGATCCCTGTCTGTATTCGGGCTTAAATCTGAAGTGGGCGTGGTCTAAACCAGAAGATTTTTTTTTTTTTTGAATAAACCCTACCACTTTGACCTTGGAAACCCCGAGGTGGAAGTCCCGATCCCAATCTGTGAATCTTTCTGGTGAACTTTCTAATAGATCACTAGAGAGCGCTGCACCATTCTGCAGTCTCCATGTCTTTCTTTCTTTCAGAGGATCTCTAGGGAAGAGGAAGGAAGAGTGAAGCCAATATCCTACCATCTCCTCTTACAATTACATCAGTCGGCTTGGCCACCACCCACCCACCCACCCACACACACACACACACACACACACACACCTGCAAACCATTATCGCGCAGCCCGGTTCAGTCCAACGTGAAAGATCAATAATGACTAAATGAGAAATACTCTCAAAGCACCGTAGCTTATCTATGAATTCACGCTTATCAAGTGATCTAGGCTGGCCTCATTAAGAATGTCAGGGCTGCATGTGGCTCGTCATAAACATGATGAAAACTGAACCAGTCATTTGACTCATGAATAGTGTTCCGATCTACTCGGGATTTTCTACGGCTGTCGAAAAAAAGAAAAAAAAGAAAGAAAAAAAAAAACCAAAAACACAACAGCTGAATGATCAGGTCCAAGAGGAACATTGTGAAAGCTTTTTGGACACTGTAAAGGCGGAATGGAATTTAGGTCAGGCCACAATAGCTGTTCATGTGTAATTGAAACACTAAGCGACACAGTCCATGCAGCCCATGCTCCCATGCCTTCTATTCATCAGGACGATCTTTACAGCATACCACATACGCTGATATGTTGCTCATGCTACACGCCAACATGTTTCTCACCATAAACTAACTGGGAACTCTGGGAGAGTTCTTACGATTTTAACACCGTTCTCATCATGGTCTAATTTAAGTGACACGCTCCCATGGCTGTGAGCTGTCGCAGATATTTTCCGGCACTTTTGATATTCTCAGCAACCATGGTACATTTACAACATTCGCACACAGCATACATTTCCTCCTCACGTGCGTTTGTGGGATGCGGCGGCCTTCGCGATGTGACTGTCGGGTAGTGTCCGCGAGCTGCATCATCTCTCAAGGGAGCCACATTCAGCCTTCTCCAGCTCAGTGCCATGACTCCAGCAGACTGCCTGTGGGAGGCAGGGTACACAAAACCTACCTTTGTGCCTCATCATCTGCGCGTTAGAGCCATTCTTACCAGGGCAAGAAATCAAGACTGTGACTCTACAGCTTTAGCTTCTCTCTTTTATCGCAACCTGACCACCGACTTCTGAGCCCTTGTCCTCGTCTAACTTCCTTACAGACTTTCCTTTTCATCTGCTTAATTAAGCGAGAACTGCCATAAGGAATTTTTTCGTACATATTGAAGTGGGGTGAAGATCTGCCATATCTGAGCCTAGAACTGTATATAAACACATCATTCAACTAAGCAAGCATACAGACCCATTAGAATCACAGAAGGTGATAGAATCGGTGAAAAAAATAAATAAAATTAAAAAAAAAAACATAAAAATCTGTACTTTATCACCAAGAAAAAAGGTGCGACATCAAATCCTTCCATTTAACGGAGACGACAAAGAGTAATGCGAACAGATGGATTGAATGTGTAGGCTGAAGCAAGTTACAGCCTTGTTGGAGAAGGTCAGTGACCATGATGCACACCCACCTGGTCCATGTGATGAAGCTCAAACAGATGTCATAAATTTATCACCATAACAGGTGGATTTTTTTTAAAAAAAAAAAAAAGGAAAAAAAAAAAAAAAAAAAAAAAAAAAAAAAAAAAAAAAAAAAAAAAAAAAAAAAAAAAAAAAAAAAAAAAAAAAAAAAAAAAATAAAAAAAAAAAAAAAAAAAAAAAAATTTTAACAAAATAGATTCAACCTTCAATAAATGGCCTCCAATCGAGGCCTTATTTTCCGGACAGGTTCGACTAAACTTGCATTCTCCAGACATCATGAATTATTTCTGCATTCAGGCGGGTGATGTAAACTAGGACAGTGGGTGTCGGGTGTGATCTTTAGGTGTGTAGCACTGAAGGGCTCAGTGACTGCGTTTACATGGACAGCAGTAATCTAATTATTGACCTTATTCTGAATAAGACACTATTCTGATTAAGGTGTTTACATGAGTCGCTTTAGGATATTCCTTTCATGTTCCCGTTTTACATGTTATAGAAACTATATCGATGAACGGTACACGTCATCACGTCACCGCGCCACGCCGTCCCTCCAGAATTTCACGCATCAACATATAGTTGGTCTTCGTTATGGAACCGTATACAGTTTTGGGTGTTCTGTTTAATTTCACGAAAGCTTCAAGTGCAGTTAATTATTTGTCGTGTTGTACATGCAAATAGACGACTGCTTGAAGCCGTGGGCTGCGTCCCAAACCGCGTACTTACCGTCTATATAGTAGCTGATGTACATGCATTTCGCCTACTATATAGTAAGTATGCGGTTTCGGACGCAGCCGTGCTCTCTTGTTCGCCGTAAAACGGTCGAGCGCTGCCGTGTGTGATCGTGTCCCGTCACAAAATGCGGTGAAAACTCCCACACGACGTTAATAGTGTGATTAAGGCGTGTACATGTCTGTAACGCACCTCGATAATGCGACTAAAACAGGAATACGCCACACGTCTTAATTCCATTTGTGTTTACTTCGAGTACGACTTTAATCGGATTAAGGTCATCAGAAATAGCTGTTTACATGCTAGCTTCATAATCAGTCGTCTTAATCGGGTTAATATCGTATTATTGTTGCCCATGTAAACGTACTGGCGGTCATCTTTGCATCAAACAATGAGTACTTTTACCAAAACAATACATACATGATGGACAAAAGGTCAGACTTATCTTCCAATGACGTATTACATTGTCTCTCTTTAGTTCAACCACTTTTGAAACATTTCAAGAAAAAGTTATTTTCTAAGAATTACAGTGGTGAAATCTTAAAAAGCAACATCCTTGCTTTGGAGGATTCATTCAGTGACGTCTATAAGTCACTCATTTTTACAGTACTACAAATTATATAGAACTCCATCATGCACTTTCATCATTCGAACAACCTGTGGGGGTTTTTTTTTTTCTTTTTTTGCACCTATGCTTATCTTTTCATATCTCAGCAGATTATATTCTATTTATTCTGAGCTCTGACACTAGACAGGCCTGAACTCTGTCACAAGTCTGGCCAATCACTTATCCTCTTCTTCAATTAGAGGGGCTGCTTAAATGTCATAGAAAAGCCAGCGCAGGAGCCTAATGAGGCCATCTCATAACAGCAGTGCACGAGCGAGTCGTAGGAAAACCCTACACTGAGCTTATTAATGGCTTGTTGAGGATGGCGGGCAATGCAGCACCACAAAGAGAGCAATCTACTCATTAGAACCACTGGCACGAACCCTTCCAGTGTACGTCGTAAGTAGGTTTTTTCATTAGATCATTCAGGGCCATTGTTAAAGTGCACCTGAAATCAAAATCGACACCAATCCTTTCATATTTATTTATTTATTTATTTAATTCATTAATTATAAAATCTCTCATCCTCTACCGGTCTTGTGTTCGTCTAATTAAACGCTCTCTAGAACCTCACAGGGGCTGATCTTGCTCTGCAGAAGCAACTCGTTTATAGAAATCATGGTTTATTGCTACGTTTTTGGCTATGCATCTTGGGAAAATGGGTTCATTTTAGTTGAAACCAATATCACCCTTTTAATGTCATTGAGCAAAAGCTCTAATCAAGACAGCCTTGTTTGATGCTCAGCCTGATAAAAGAGGGAAAAGGTGGGCAAAGGTGGCAAATGGTACTGATGGTACCATAAAGCTTTACTCAGAAAATCAAAGCCTACCTGCCTGTATAAGTACTAAACAATCTGGTCTGCTTTCAGATTGATTTCCTCAGGGTGGTCATCACTGCAGGACACAAAGGACAAAATGTTTGTTCTGAGAGGATGCTAAAAGTTTTGAAGGGATAATCTGAGCGAGTACTACGATTTGGTTTATAGGGCACTTCTCAGAGTCTACAACTGGTAGAAATGAATAGTACAACATACACAAGTATGAAAATCCTGAGGGGAAATTTTTATTTTATTTTTATGTCCATGTGGTGGCCAGGGTGATGTTTCTCCAATTCCTGTCTGATTCTTAAAAGGAGAATGAATTTCTATTTCTAGATTCTTACCATGTGCACTATGTGGCCAAAAGTACTTGTATCTGACCATTACACCCATATGTAGGCCGTCCCCAGACTGTTGCCACAAAGTTGGAAGTGCACAATTCTATACAATATCTTTGTATGCTGTCGTGTTACAATTTCCCTTCACTGGAAATGCAAACCTGTTCCAGCATGACAATGCCCCTGTGCACAAAGCGAGCTCCATGAAAACATGGTCTGCCAAGGTCAGTGTAGAAGAACTTGAGTGGCCTGCACGGAACCCTGACCTCAACCCCACTGAACACCTTTGGTATGAACTGGAACAATGACTTCCCCAGGCCTCCTCACCCAACATCAGTGCCAGACCTCACTAATGCTCTTGTGACTGAGAGAACAAATCCCCATAGCCATGCTTGGAAAGCTTGTGATCATCACAGCAAAGAGGAGACTATATCTGGAATGTGATGGTCAAGTGTCCACAAACTTTTGGCCATATTGTGTATGACCAAGGTTAGCAGACTGTAGCTTAATTTACATCATGTCTGCTTTGAAAGATACTTATCTTTACTTAATACACAATAAAGGACAAGCATGAAGAACATCGTGGTACTCGCTGCTCTCCCCTTTTCTGATTTCTTTGAAGATATTTGATGATAAAACTGATAATGCTAGGACATAAGTACGTCCTCCCACCTCAAGAAACTTCAGAGCAAATCCAAAAAGACTCATGTTCTGTTTTTTTATTTCTTACCAGAAACATTATCAGGGCAGTCCTGTGATGGCTGCATTGGAGTAATCAATGGTTTGCACTAACCAAATTCAGCATGGGTACTTAGTCATGATATGGGTCACTTGGCAGAGGAAATAACAATATGCAAGATCATTGTTAATGTAGTGAGCCAAGCCATACCTACAGCGTCTGGTGGAAAAGCACTCCATGTGACCAACTCCCGTGTTCTTTTTTTGTTTTTTTTTTTTACAAACACCCAGCATATAGGAAGTCATCAAACCATCATGAAAGGGCGCAAAGATCTGAAAGTCTCATTCTTTCTGTCATTTGGAAAGACCAGTCTCAGACAAGACCGCCACGGTGCAGTGTGAAGACTGAGATGAAAGAGAAACGTAAAAATGGGTATACAAATGCGAGATCAAGACCTTCTGCAGCCGCCGCCCCCCCCCCTTCGGTCATCCAGCAGTTCTTAACCATGGTCTGACTGGGGGCCAGTCAGATATCGCACTATAGCCAGGAATTTCTACTCGTAGAACATCTTGGCACTCAGCGGGAGCAAAAAAAAAAGGTAGGTGAGGCACATCAAAGCAGGACTGCCTCTGATCCCTGAGCTGTGATGGGAGACTTGTCCTTTAGGCAACGATTCCCGCTAAGAGCTTTCAACAAGCTCAGACATGTGACAGAGAGGTGTAGAACAAACAGATTTCTATTTAACAGCATGGTGACTGAATAGGGACGGATCAAAGTGGTGAAAATCGCTACACAACTGCTCCAAACGTCCGGACTGTGTCGCAGGAAATCAGCAAGATCGAACAGGAACGAAACAAATTCTTCAGACTGTAAATGGGATCCGTGGATAATATTGTCGGTCTCTAACAAGCTTCTGATATTGGGGACCAGTGCAAGAAAAATAAAGTGCCACAAAAATGCTGACTCTCCTGTATTTTTCAGTAATCGTCGCGTTTGGAATGTGTGAAAAGGCAATAAATTTAACAAGCACTGGGGCACCTCTAAATACACACACTGATGATGCACTGGCTGCTTGGAAACTTGGAATTTATGACGGAACGAGCATTATTTGGTAGGTAACTTATCCCTGCTTCCATGCTGAAGATGAACAATAATCTTTCCGAGTGCAGAGCAGGGCAAAAGGTAAAGCGGAGACGCGAAGCCCCTAAACGCTGGTTTACTTTACGACAAACCTCTTGTTATTCTGGTCTCGTGCTGTCTGCCTGCAAGAGAGCCGTGTGTGCGACGGCCTCGTGCCTCTTGACTGCTGAGTGAGCACACAGATGCCTGCAGACGCTTGTGTGACTCAGCATATCTGCTCTGGAGTAATTACCAGGCGAGCAAATACGCATCCGCATGCGTCAGTATATTCCGATATGGCCTGAGGATGGGCACATGTGTGTTTAAAGAGTGGGTAAACGTGTTGAGGATTCGGAAGATGTGCTCTTTGCATGAATGGAAATTGAGAATGAACTTCCAGTCGGAGAAAATACGATCGGTTTTACTGATTGCCTGGCTAGATCATACACCTCTACACGGTCTCTGTTTGGGTCCCATTTGCTCTTTCAGGGAGCACACCCTCACATCAGAGTCATCAATCAAGGCCCTAGCACAGCTAACCACACGGCTGCCGTCCGTAAGAGCGATCGACTGGCTGGCCGCTGCGTGCTGATCGGGCCTTTTAAGCGATGCACCTCGTGCCCTAAGCCCATCCATCTTCCGGTTAAGGGAGCTGGATAGTTCATAGGTCCTGCTCAAGGGTGGACATCCAAGCAGTCAGAGATTCATCAGCAGGAGAACGCTGCAATTGTGGCCGACATGCGCAGATTGAAACATATTCTCTTTTTATTGTTCCAAATATCTGTATCTGCATTCACATTTAAGCCATACATTTTCTTTCCTACTATATCCCTGGAAACAGTGTGGAGGGAGACACAAGTAGAAATGCCTCTGGCTCCAACAGTTCCTCAACCTCAGCTACATCACTCCAGTTCATAATTGCTCTCAACTAGAGATGTTGCACGAGAATCCCTTGAGCGCAGTTATTATTTTTGTTTCCATCTGATCTCATCTAAAGATTTCATTTAAACCACCACGACCCTGACCAGGCCGTTACTAAGGATGAATGAACACCAAGTGCATATTTGCATTTGTTTAAAATACATTATGTGGTCGTTCTGAATAATGCATTCATATCCGGTTACATCCCTAATATATACACCGCCCCATGTTTCCATCTGTGATTTCTTTTGATTAAGGTTTTGCAAACGAGACCGAATGCAGTATTAATATTCGGTGAAACAGGCCACTGACACCGGCGAACCGTGCCGGAGAAACTGAAGCTGAAATAAGAGAAGAAGAACTACTACACTCCATGCCAAACTCGAAGTCATTACAACTGGACTCAAAAAAAGACTACAAACACTATGCCTTTGGATCAGACATTGCTCTTCTTAGCTACACCTCCCACCCACCATATGGTTGATTCCAGATGTTCTTTGAGACTGGGCATAGCAACATGACTACCCATACGAAAAAATGTTTGCCAGCTGTGCCTATGCCAAGATGAAAGTTCTGTGACTGATAAAGATTCTGCTCCCAGGTCCAGGCCTTTACTATTGTCTTGTGTGATTAGACAATCTCCCAGATCTGACCAAGCAATAACCTGCTGCTCCCAAAAACAGCTGCACACATCAATTATGGAGTGGGTCAAAGCCAGGCCAAGAGAGCAACAACAAACCTTGTATGCTTCTGGAGCCTTCTGGCTGCACGCCAGCTTAAAACACTTTTGCTTATTCAGGGTGTTAATTAGAAGTTATTACGACATCGCTGTACGCTTGGGTGCCTCGTCATCCTGCTCTGGTCAAAACGGACATCTTTTTCAGTCTCACACCAGTGATGTGCTGCAAGTGTGACGCGAAGCCTTGATGCAAAACAAATGTGGAACAGGATGCATTTTCAGGTTGAGGCACAAACGGGCAGTTTTGCATGCAAGCGTTTCTTCATTAAGGGCCTTGAAAATGTCCAGTGTTCTGTTCCTCCCACTATCAGACACTGTCCTCCGATTCTGCGCTGAAGCGTGACCGAACACAGGCTGAAGTGATTAGATACACATATGAGTGAAACAGGGCTCACGAAAGAGATTGTGTGTAGAGGAGTCAGAAAAGGAAAAAAGGAAGAAGAAGAAAATTTTTTTAAAAATAAATAAAAAAATGCTACGAGTATCACACGAACAGAACGGCAAGTTCAAAGTGACATCGGTCTAACCACAAGTCAAACCACAATCATGGGGAACAGGAAAGCAAATTTCGCATTTCATTTGGAAATCAAGGTTCCAGAGACCGGAGGAAGAGTGTAGAGGAACAGAATCCAAGTCCAGGGTGAAGTTTCCACAGTCAGTGATGATTTGAGGTGCTATGTCATCAACTGGTGTTGATCCACTGTGTTTTCTCAAGTCAGGAGTCGATGCAGCATCTACCAGGAGAACTTCATGCTTCCATCTGCTGACGAGCTTTATGGAGATGCTGCTTTCCTTTTCCAGAAGGGCTCTGCACCTGCCCACAGTGCCAAAACTATTAGTACTGGTTTCTGACCATGGTATTAGACAACTCGGCTGACCCGAACCCCATAGAGAATCTCTGAGAAACATCAGACCCGACAATACAGACGAGCTGAAGGCCGCTATCGAAGCAACCTGGACTTCCAGAACAGTGCCTCAGACTGATCTCCTCCACGCCACGCCGCATTCATGCACTAAATCCTGCAAAAGGATTAAAGCCCCGACCGAGTACCAGTTCATAAATTATCATCCTTTTCACAAGTTCAACATTCCTGTATTATAAATTCTTTATTTCGATTTGCGTGAGCTGTAAGCCGTAATCATTAAAAGATTCAAACTAAAAAGGCTTGAAATATTTCGAAGGCTGAAAAGCCACCTGCGTTATTCAGAAGAAAGAATTATTCCTCACTATAACATAAGTAATTAAGCAGTGAAGGATCGCTGTATGGCTAGCTAGACAACTGCGCAATTCCTTGTCCAATCAGAGACGAGCATGGGATGTTCAGTATGGACTACCCCGTTCAATCCTCAGTTAACGCTGACGTGTCTCCGGTTTTGCTGCGGCGTTTCCACATGTGCTGCTGCGTTTTTGGTTTTGCTGTCTTGCTTCCGATTCAGCGGATGTGTTTTTGGTGTGTTAATGTGTTTTGCACTCACGGGCCATTATTAGATAAATAAAGCCAGAGCCAAAGGGATGCCTCAACAATTACCAGAGCTGTGGGAGCTCAATCTCAATTCTAAGCCAGAGATTACCGTGCCCTTTTACACTAATACTACTCACATGACTCAGGGAAAAAAAAAAAAACAAGAGGGCTGCTGCTGCTAAGCCACTATATATGTGCGCACAAAGTGTGTGTGTGTGAAGGTTTTCTCCCTTTCTGGCCCTGCTAAAAGACCTAAGCAGGCTCCTCACCAAACTGCCTGCACCACTGAGTAGGCCTAACTCACTCCTGTACAAAGCAACCTCTGTCTCCTGTCCTATCTGTCCTGAACAAAGAGTCCATCTGACTGGCAGAGCAAAACAGAAACTCCGGCTGGCGAGCCCCGCTCTGGAAAGACAGTCTTTTGAGACGTTGGAGAGCGCTTTGAACGACTGCACACCAAGCTAATGTTAGGAGCTGCATGTTAAAAAAAAAAAAAAAAAAAAAAAGAAAAAAAAAAAAAGAAAAGAATGGAGACTCGCTGAAGTGGAAGGTTATTAACCAAAACTAAATGAATAAGCAATTGACCTACCATTGCACCTTATAACGTTGAATGTATTCGGACTGATTCATTCCTCTTTTTATATTCTCGGTTATCTTCGTGCTTTCTGAAGCACACTTCATTGCACTGATCACACGCATCACCGCACCACATCCGAAAAGTTAGAAAGAAAGAAATAAACAAACAAGCAAACAGAACGGTTTTAACATCACATGACTGGCTTGGCACGGACATTCAAAATGATAGGGCTTCTTCTCTTTTAAACAACGGACAATAAGATATAGTTCAGTACGTAGTGGACACACTTTAACAATCAGAGACGGTGTGTGAATGCCATTCTTGTTTCCACAGGATCTCCCTCTGAGTGAGATGAAAAGCACTAATCCCCAGGTGAGGAGAATCCATTAGGCTTAATTACAGCGACATTACTCCTACTTACTGAACCAAATATCCAAGCGGGAGGAGGGAAAAAAAATAAAAATAAAAGAAGAGAAAAAAAAAAGCGAGTTGTCTAGAAGACAAGGATACATTTAATTAATCGTGAGCTAAATGCATTGGCGTTTCTGTCTCGTTATGCGATAAACCACTTTTCCCTGAAAATATTTCCAAATAGGATTAGATATAGAAGCAGGAGCAGGCTCTAGCCCTGAGGGGAGCTGGAGAGAGAGAGAGAAAAAAAGAGGGAAGAGTGTGAGAGCGAGAGGGAGAGAGAAAGGGGGAGAAAGGGAGCGAGAGAGAGAAGAGCGAGCAAGGGAGAGAGAGAAAGGGGAGAGAAGAGAGAGAGAGAGAGAGAGAGAGAGAAAGAGAGCGACAAGAGAGAAAGGAGAGAAAGGGGGAGAGAAGGGGGGCGAGAGAGAAAGAGAGCGAGCAAGAGTGAGAGACAGAAAGGGAGAGAAAAAGGGGGCAGAGAGAGAGAGAGAAAGAGAGCGAGCAAGGTAGAGAGAGAAAGGGGAGAGAGCGAGAGAGAGAAAGAGAGAGAGCAAGAGTGAGAGAGAGAAAGGGGGGAGAGAGCGAGAGAGAGAAAGAGAGCGAGCAAGAGTGAGAGAGAGAAAGGGAGAGAGAAAGGGGGAGAGCGAGAGAAAGGGGGAGGGGGGCGGAAGAGAGAGAGAAAGGGGGAGAGATACCATGAAAGAGGTCTCGTTTTCTCTCATCCTATTCCTCAAGAAAGCAGTCCAAGTCCAAGCCACATTTTTCCCTCCTTAATACTGCAAGGACACTTGAACTGCGTGTAGCAGTTGTAGTAACCGCTCGGTCTGCTGTTTATACTGAGCTCTGGAAATGGAACCCTGCTGTGTTTTCTTAGTAACGGACAACTCTTTCGACCTTCGTGACACACGCAAAAATAAATGGTGCAGCCTAGCGCCAATATCCGCGGCCGGCTGAAATGAAAGATTCCTCGAGATTGACCAGAGGCTCTTTACATCTTCGATCCCGCCCCCCTGATATTACTGTGGATGTTAACTACGCGTTTTAAATAGTCGCTTCATATCAAATCGGTAATCGATCAACTTTTTAAAGAGCTTTAATAAAAGAGTCTTAATTGAATATTATGGAATTGAGCTCAAGTCAACAAAAATGCAGACGGCTGCTGAGAAAACACATTTTTTTAGCACCAGAGTCATCTGTGGTTCCCGATTAACACGATATTAATGCCAATCACCACACAGGTGGTCCTTCTGATTAACCACAATTACAGACGTGCGTTTAAAACCATCTGTTGAGCACGACACTTGGTTGGCGTGTTTGCACTCGACTGCAGCGCTCTCGATTTGCCCATGTCAGATGGTGTTTAGAAGAGGATGTGTATTCGCCAGGTCTGCTTTGGGAGCACAGGAAGCAGTTCGAGTGAGGTAAACGCGTTCGGACAACCTTAAAGAGGCATCAGCCGGTGGCCAGTTGGGAAAAATAGCGCAGCTGGACTTCTTGTAGTGCAAAAGAAATTGCATCGGACACCCAGCCAGAGGGGGAGGAAGAGCAAAATGAAACCGTAGTACCTGAGAATAAAAGTTGAATTCCTCTGAGGAACCATTCGGAGAGAATAAGTAACGTCTGTATTGATTAGGATGGATTAACATGGGGAATTATTCAAATCGGCGATGCGAGTGGCTGCACGATGTCTGCATTCGTTTTAATACAAACCGACTGTTTTGGGCTTTATCATAACCGATAGTTGAAGGTCAGGAGGCCACATATTAGAAGGTCACATAACAATAATATGCAACATTTAAACTGTACTTAACTAAAAACCCCACTTCACTTCTCTGACGCGTCCTATTAACGTCTTTTTCACCGTTTTTCACCCCCCCCCCCCCTTGTGTCTTACTACTGAAGAAAACGGGCGGTAGTGGCTTCACGGTTAAGGCTCTGGGTTACTGATCGGAAGGCCGGGGGTTCAAACCCCAGCACTGCCAAGCTGCCACTGTTGGGCCGTTGAGCATGGCCCTTAACCATGTCTGCTCCAGGGGGCGCTGTATCATGGCTGACCCTGCGCTCTGACCCCAACTTCCTGACATGCTGGTGTATGTGAAGAAAAGAAGTTCACTGTGCTTTACTGCAGGGGTCCCCAATCCCCGCTCGGCGGACCGGTACCGGTCCGTGGGTCATTTGGTACCGGGCCGCACAGAAAGAATAAATAACGTACATTATTTCCGTTTTATTTACTATCTGGATCTGAAAAATGACGGATTCTCTCCGTTACATCCTTCTACGACTCACTCTTGACGCACGTCAAGACGCTTGTCTCGGTCACGTGATACGTTGAAACCTTACCATCAGAGACCAGAGAGCGTTAGGGGGGAGAGAGGATGTTACGAGGACGCTGCTAATAAAGTTGCGATTTCACATTGGATTCACGTTTATTATTATATTTTAAAAATACCCCAGTTTTTATGCCGGTCCTGTCATTTTATTTTGTTGTATTTATCCGCCACACCTTAAAGGCCGGTCCGTGAAAATATTGTCTGATATTAAACCGGTCCGTGGCGCAAAAAAGGTTGAGGACCAACATGTGACCAATAAAGACTATCATTATGAAAAACCACAAAACCTCTCTTCACACATGATATAGGAGAATCTTTACCAACACATTGATTCGGATGTGATGTACATTTCCTGGAGTTTTTTTTTCCCTCTGGTCACTTTATAGGCGTTAAATCTTTACACTCCGGAAAAAAAAAGATAATAATAATAATAATAATAAAAAATAAATAATTACATAATGTATTGCAATAATTACAATACCCCAGCACCCTTTTGTAAAACGTATCTAGTCCAAATAGGGCGGAAGTGGAAGTGTGAGCCCCAAATACGATCCTCACGGTTGGCCACAGGTTAAGAGGTGTTGAAGACGCACCAATTTTCCATGAGGTAACCACTTCCCAGAGACCGATTTGGACATCGTCACTGTTTCATTTCAAATCCAGTGGCGTGAAACTGCACAACGTTGGCTTTAATACAAAAACAAACCTGCGAGAACCTTACAGGACAGATGTAGTTAGTTAGGTACCGCTTACTGTGGTTTCCTGGTGTCATCAATCAAAAGAGAGAAGGTACGCTCAACTGAGCATCACTTGCCTCCATTTTTCTACTGCCTGCTTTGCTTAAAAATAGAACTGGCCAAAAATAATGTTTCTCAGTTTTCCAGTAGAGCTGCAGCCACTCAAAGCTTCATCCATCCACAACGTGGCCAAGAATCTCCAGGGACCGACTTGACAAATCTTCTCTCATTCGAAAACCTTACCCCGTGCAGCCAAGTCCGACTTCCCCCCCCCAAAGTACATTTGCCTTCTTTGTTTTTCTTTTCGAAAAAGCAATGCCTTCCATCACTTCATGGTAAGAGAGGAAATATAGTTACGCAACAGGGTGCCACTGCCAGTGTTGCTTGAGCGATGCTCGATTCAGTAAAACGATCATTAGATTATTTCCAACCCGAAGAGGAAGCCTGTTTTTCTATTCATCACGTATCGTTTCTGACGAAGAAGTGAAATAATGAAATATATAAATGAAAATAAAAAGGTCACATCAGCATAGAAAGACACAGAACACTAGACTGCAGGTTACCAAAAATATCTCATCAAGCTACGGAACACTCGGGAAGAAGTCGAGAGAAAACGCACGCGTGCCTCGTTATGCAGCGATTTTCATTTGTGCTCTTTGAAGACCGAATGCCTTCAGTTCTCCTCGTGCTCCTAACGGCGCGTGTAGCCTGATTTCGCTGAAGTGCTATCCGCCCTCTTCTGCATTCGTACACGAGCTCACAGAGACCCGTGACTGATTAGTGTCCCTATGACTGACAGGAGAGACAGTACCAAGACAGAACCTAGTCATTTTCTTTGTTCAGTCTGGCATTGAGAACACCGTATCGCTCACGCACCCCGTTTGAATAGGGATCAGCTCGTACGGCGTGAAAAGAAACGCTAATAAAATGCAGGCTTAAAAGGACCGTCCTCTAAGATTCAAACAAAACAGCAAAGCACCCGCACCTTTCACCATCTACCTTAGAAGAAAGCAGAAAAACCGAACTATCAATAATCATTGGACTTAGCTCGCAAGGACCTTTGAAATGAAAAATAAAAGTTCAGGAAGTCCACAGTACCAAGCAGCAGTGTGCATCATATCACCAGAGATGAGGAAAAAGAGCAGAGGAATAGAGGCGAGGCCACCTGCCATGCTGATGGAGTGAGTTCATCTCTATTCGTCACGCAGTAGTGAATGCGCTTCTGAGAGGCAGCATGCAGGCAGTTTGGTTTAAAATACACCCCCTCATCATCAACAACATCATCAACACCCCCCCCCAACCCCCCCACTGAAGGGACCGCCCCCCCTCTTTTTTTTGTTTGTCCCCCCCTCCCCTCCCCCCCCCCCCCCCCCCCCTTTGGGCCTGCCCCCCCCCCCCCCCACCACCCCCCCAAACCCCCCCCCCCCCCCCCTTCTTTTTTTTCTTTTTTTCAATACCCAAACCACCAACAACAAAAAAAAACACCCAAAAAACATAAAAAAAAAAAAAAAAACACCTAGCAAAAGCAGCTTGAAAACGAGTGTGTGGACGACGAGACTTAGTGACTGGATTAAAAAGGAGTGTGCGGCAAGACGTGTCTAAAAGTTTGATAGTTTTCAAATGCAAGTGCACGGTGCCATGGGGTTGGTTGAACTTTACAACATCCAGTACTTCAGGATGCTACACGAAGTAAGCCTAGAGTACATCGTCATCGGTGGTCGACCGATTGATCGGTTTTGCCGATTAAATCGGCGCCGATAACGATTGCAGGAACTATGGGTCATCGGTAAAAATCCACGCCGTTAGTAAGAAGTGTCCGCTGTCATTATACAGCACATTATAAAGATAAATATACTATGATTAGAATATATATATTATTATAAAAATAAATATATTACACTGGTTTATTTATCAATTAACCAACAGTATTTCTCATTGCTATTATTTTAACTCAATCAACAGTGACCATGTGCAGAGAGCTTACATTTAACTGTTTATAAAAAGACCTCCGGATTAAAGCTTAAACAAAAAAAAAGGAGTGGCATCTGGATCGGTATCGCTCGTAAAAATCCTGATTGGTGCATCAGTAATAAACACCATTAAACTAAAGCGCTTTGCATCTGACGGGTAAATGAACTCATCCAATCACATCCTATATGAGATTATTCAGATATATACACAATATACACAGAGCGGTTCTAGAACCGTCTCCAGCCTAGAACCATGACGGTGGACAATGTCTAATAGTGTAGCTTTAAATATATTTAAGACGAGCAGGCTTCAAACATTGATGTTTATTGTATTTGTTTACAAGGTGAACAGGTTCATGGTTGTTTTTTTTTTGCATACAGTCTATAAAATATCAAATGTACTTTATCAGAAGGTAAATTAATTTGTCATGGCTCACACTATGCTCCTAAATTCTGTTATAACTGACAAAAGCTTTCTCATGCCTACTTGTGTGTTATATTGTGGCATGAGAAAACTTATTTTTTACATATTTTTTATTGCAGTTTCACATGTATTGTCACTAAAATCAATGAATAATCGTGATAAATAATCGAGATCTCAATATTGATCAAAATAATCAGGATTATCATTTTGGCCATAATCGTGCAGCCCTAGGTTGACCTCTAGTCGTCACGGTAACAACAACCTATTTCACGAGTAACAATCGCAAGCAAAACAAACCAGGCTGGAAACTGTGCTCTGAGAAAATACGTGACCGGATAAAACATCAAACTCGGCACGGGGAGTTCATTACTAGCAGCAAGCTACAAACACTAGCTAGGTCAGAAAAGACAGGAAGCTAGGCGAGTGAAAACAACAGCGCGTACCCGGTAGACTTCTTGTTGCTCAGCCACTATCGGTTATGGACAACGAGGACGACAATGAAACCGACTTTACTGAAGTGAAACAAACCCTGCAATTCTTCCACTGCAACTCTCCTCAATTTATGAAATGCAATTCATTTAAAAACAACTAAATAAATCTAAGTGCCTGGACATGTGCACTCTTCATGGCCAATATGTAAATAAAACATTCCACAACTAATACTAAGGCTAAGTACTAATAATATCTTTATCAGTGACCAGTATCGGTATTAGCATTGTCGTTGATTAGTACCATAAAACACATTCAATCTGGGGGAAAAAAAGAAGAAAAAAAAAAAAAAGTACAAAAAACAAAACAAAAAAAAACCAAACAATTATACTAGCACATGCCGATAAGCTATAAGCACTCAGATTTCACAAAACGCAGAAGCTGAGGTGGGGGTGAGAGATGTGTCTAATCGATGTGCCTTGAGAAAACAAACCTGTGATGATGGCACCGCCTTCAACAAGCCCAGAATGAATCCTAGTCGAGCCCTGAGACAAATCACAGATTTATGCGTGCTGAGTGAGCATGCAAAGAAGAAGAGCGCCTTAGTCACTGCTGTGCACGTATAGGAGAAAATAAATCTAGCCTGCTGGATTAGTCATATCCGTCTCGATTGGCTGCCATAGACGCATTTGCGACTACCACAGAGTTTAAGAAGCAGTAGTGAGAAGAAAATGAAGACGTCACTTTGACATTGTTTACAACAACGACAACGCAATGCTTGGAATTTCTTGGAACACTTTGCAATGTCCTCTATATATTAACACTGAGGAGAAAAAACATCAATGAAGACGGACTACACGAGTGGCATCTCTCTGCCATATATGGAAATGGAACATGTAAACCATACCGAACATTTCATTTTGCTAAATGGTGCAGATCAAACGATTTAAAAAATATTTATGAAATAAGTCTCATCACCTAAAAGCAAACCTGCAGCTTGATGTTGAATTCTTGATTCTGATTGGTCAGAAGGTGTTGATGGACTAATTTTCTGCAGTTCAGGCTGCAAAGCAAATCTCGGGTTTATTTTAAACCGCTTATTTGTCATTTTTTCTAGTAACGATTTACACAGGGACGCGTGTACTTCTGTATATTGTGGACCTTTATTTAGCAATTATGTAAGGAGTCTCCAGTGTCGGCACTTTGTAACAGAGGTAAAGCTGTAGCTATAAAAAGGTTTGCGACAACGTTTTCGCGACGGAGGCTTTCGTACTGGTTTCTTGGTAAAAGAGGTTGGGGAAGACACTATTTATAGCTTTATAACGCAAGTCATAACAGGAATGAATCATAATTCAGGGACGTTCTACGAACACTAAAGGTAATTACAAATGGATAAAATAAATAAATAAATAAAAAATAAAAAGTATGGCATGTTGTTAAATAAATAAATAAACGTCTGCTCAAGAAAGAATAAAACAGACAAGGCAAAGATCTGGACCTGAAGCAGATGTCCGCCTGTAGATTTGACAAACGTGTTCCCATCTTTTCCTAACCTGTTCTGGAGCATAAAGCTGTCGGCGCTCTTGGATTAGCATCTCAATACCCTCTCCAGACAGATTTCACTCGAAGACTTCAGGGCCATTCAGGGACCTGGCACAATATGATCGCATGCAAGATTGAGACGGTGGAGGGAAAATAGGACCCTGAAGAGTGAAGAACATCAACCTGAATGCATCTGTGCACGTGTTATTGTGCGGGGTTTTGCCAGTCTCTCGATGACCGGTTCCTGTAGGAGTAGTAATTTAAAACCAACCACCGTGAACGGCTCGACTTTGCGTCCATACACCAGCTTGTAGGTTTTTCCCTGTTCGCGTATACGGTACCTCGGCTTTTCTGCAGAGAACTTTTGAAAGCTCCGTTCTCATGAGTCTCAGGTCACGTTTTGTGCGAGCCTGTCGTGCATATTAAAAGCACTAACTGCCATAATTACAGATACGTGCTGATTGGTTCTGCTCACTGGAGCGAGAACCTGATAACAAGAGAGGAATGTCAGAGTGGGACACCAGAGTGTGCCGAGTGCCGGAGGGAGCAGCTTTGCTCCGGGCAGATGGAGGATTCATCCTCCACATGTCCTTCAGATCAGCGGGGAGCATGGAGAAGCAGGCCGATCAGAAGCTGGGCTCAACATGCTCTGCTACTGACTGGGAGAGATGCCATGCTGTTTGCTTGCTTGCTCGGTGGTCTCAAGAGGGGAATGGACCTATCAGGAAGCGTGTACGGTGGTTTGACAGGGCTCCGTTACACCCTGGAGAGGCAGCTCGGCCAGCCGTGGCGAATAGAGCTCTGAATCCATGCTACGGGCCATGACAGGACTAAGTGCCTTTACATCTGTACAACCTCCTAATCATAATGTAGGGCTAATGGACTAAACTGGTACCTTCTTCACACTCACTTGAGGACATATGAGCAAGCAACTGTTGCTGTTAAGGGAACTATGGACGCTTTTACATCCCAGTCTGGATTTGGCTTGTTTGCGGTCTCATTTGGTTTTATTTCACACTTCACAAACATGAAATCATTGGCTGAAGAGCGTGTACAGCTGAAAATACTCGTACTCTTTTACTCAATGCTCAGAAATACAGTGGCGTAAAAATGTAAAGAAGCTTTCTTAAAGTGTGCGCAAGTTATTATTATTAATTTTTAAATCACCAAACGATGGAGGTTGGTACTAAATAAAAGATTAGATAATTAAATCACATCTTCTCTTTTTGTTTCTTGGTCCAAATATCCTGAGCGTTGCAGTACTACAGCTCGGTCCTTTGTGCCTCGTGGCTCAGTTTCACAGCTCACGTCGAACGAACAAATGAAAACAAAAATGATTCACTTCCTGTATTCCCAGTCGAATCAGTTTCTCCATCTAGCGGGGAGAACACTAGGGTCCAATTCCAACAAACGAAATGCTGCATACTCGAATGTTTTTTTACCCTCCAAATCTAATCTATCCAATTCCAAATCTGTCTAATCTGACCTTGCAGAGATCGTATTTCTCTGCAAGAATTTGCGAGTACATATAACCACTGTATTCTAAAGTAAACACTTAACTGTCTGTTTCCAACGGCTCATGGATGGCACCACAAGTCCGGACCTGCTTCTGAAAGATAAAACTAGAGAACGACAGTTTTACTAAGACTGCTTAAGGGCTCTTCCTCAACTACATGTCTGTTTTTTTTCCCCCTCCCAAGTAAGAATCAGCGTGAAACAGACACTTGTTTTCTTTTTTCGTTGGGTTCGATTCAGTTCTTCAGTTGGGTTCGATTGGGTTCGAAAACATACTCGTCAATTCTCAGATAAATACGATGATCGCGATAGGGCAATACAGATGTAGAAATGACAGACAATTGCACCGAATACAAATACCTCTGATGAATATTTTCACATATACATTATATTTGGATATAATTTTATATGGATTTTTTACAGTTACATTTATATCTAGACATTCACGGCACTTTACATAGTATGGGGGGTGGGGAGGGGATCTCCTCAACCAACATTAGTATGTAGCATCCACCTGGATGATGCGCCAGAATGTCCACCACACACCAGCTATTAGATGGAGGTTATCAGGTGGCCATAACAGAGAAGAGCCAAGGATACCCTAGTCTTTTATGGTAAGCATCATGACGTTTTTACAGTATAGTGTCTCCGTCACTATACTGGGGCACTAATGCCACTTCCAGCAGCAACCTTAGTCTTCCCCAGGAGGTCTCCCATCCAGATACTGTCCAGGCTCAACCTTTCCAGAGTCATATCTTCAGTCGCACACCAGGTGAGAACTGCAGGGAGATATGACTCTGGTGATCATTTAATATCTGCATCAAATATTTCAAACCCAAACTCACTTACTCCGATAAATTCAATTGGTTTGAATGCATCCTTTCACACTCACTATTCTGAAAATGTTCACTATAAGAGATTAAAAAAATATATATTCTGAATATTCTACATGGAGGAATGATGGCAGAAAAGAATGACCATGTAGTGGTCAAGAGAACATTATGCGAAAAGTAATGAGAGAAATCATGTCCTTGTGTCCTCCTCCTCCTCCTCTCTCCGAGCTCGTTCTGTGGAAAGATTTCATGTGCCATACACGCATCAAAACAGCATTTCAAAGCACCACCCACAAGAACTACTGCAGTGCTCACACTTCAACTATACAACTGATGCTGGATTTTTAATCTGCAGCAAATCCACTGCAACCTGGAAACGCTCAGAGTGAAGTACAGGACAGTACGCAAGTACTGAAGTTCTTAGCTTTATAAGTTTGTAAGTATATGTAACTACTTATGCGCTTAAGAACAGTGATCAAGCTTTAATAAGAATCAAGAACAAGTACGTACCAGTATGTACCTCGTCATCTAAGCACCTAAGTATGTAACTTAAGTAAATACATATAGAAGTATGTAACTACTTACAGAATTACTTTAGTATACAAGTACACACGTGCATAACGTACGCAAATAGCTAAGTTCGTACGTAAATATGTAACTACTAAGTAGTACATCCATAAGTACATATCCACTTAAGTGTGTACAATAAGAATGTAGCTACTTAAGTAAATATGCAAGTATGTAACGTCTTAAGTATGTAACTATTTAAGAACATAATGTAAATACATAAGCAGTTAAATGCGTACATTTTGTGCTTCAGTTAAGTACACAAGGATGGAAGTAAGTACACAAACGCGCAAGTAAAATACATAATGTAAAAAAATTACCACTTAAGTACGCAAGCACATAAACATACAACTACTTTAGTAAGTACTGTAATGTTCTTAAGGTAGGTAAGTAAGCAGGCAACTGCTTAAGTACAGAAGTATGCAAGTACATAACTATTTAACTATTTTAGTAAGCACAAGTACGAAACTATTTAAGAACCCAAGTATAATTATGTCTAATTATGTAGCCACTTAAGTAAATACTTAATAGGCATGCAAATAAGTAAGTACGGATGGACTGATGCATCGATTGCTAGGGTGGTGTTTGTCAGAGTAAAATCCCCCTTCAGCAGGTCTCAGTGTTTTCTCCAGCTCAGCAGCATTCCTTCTGTTCGAAACAGGAGAAGAACTGTGGGAAGCTTACGTCTCCTTGAATGAGACCAAGTGCCACTTTAAGAGCGATGTTTCGCTCTTCTCAGGCTTTATAAACTCTAGTTGCGTCTGATGGAGGGTACTGTAGTGCAACAGTGGGGTTTTGCATCAATAAAGGCAATCCTTAAAATTCAGGCATTCAGATTGACCTCTGGTTGTCTAGTTTATTTTCGTGATGATATACACCATAATAAGCACTTGGGAAACTGTCATTCAATGCTCTTTAGTCAATATCTACAAAATATAATCAAGAAACAAAAGGGAAATCAAAGCATTGTATAATAATAATAATAATAATAATAAGAAGAAGAAGAAGAAGAAGAAGAAGAAGGACTACTATTCGGTTACAGCGATACACCGCCAGCGGAATCACAACGGCACGCTCACATTTTTGCTGTTAAATATCATGTTTATGCAGCAGGCAGGCAAAAACGGAGGCGAAATCATTTTCAGCAGTTGCACGCAGTGTGAAAGCAGCTACTCGTGCTGTTGCTGGCGGTGTGAGTGGTAATTATTTGAAAGGAAGGGCAAAAGGACACAGGCGTTTGTTTCTGAACCAGGCCCTGCGGACAGTCGAGCTCATTGGGGAGAGACGGCGGCAAGCGGCACTAAAGTCCGATTTAACACAGGGATTAAAAACCAAGGCCAACGTGCTGTTTATAGCAAGGGCAAGAGGCACATCCACGAAGGTAGGATGTTCAGATCAAGGGCATTACACCACTACTGGACAGCATGCAGCCTTGTTTCAAGGTCCAGTTCTTGGTGGGTGGAAGTGGCTTCACTGATGGACAGGACATCCATGGAGCCGTCCTCCCGTCTAGTTAAAGTTTACATTCAGTCGAATAATCTGCAAATATAATCGTCGTTCATGTATACACCTCCGTCGGAATAGGGATTGAGGCCAATCAATCAAGGGAAGGAAAAGACGGGAGAACAGAATCTCTTGTGCAGTTATTCCCAGATAGTGGCTTTATAATGTTGTGAGTAACATTAGGTGATCGATAAAGGCATTATAACAAATGGATGAAGATTCTATACGGTTTTCCCTCAACAACCAGAGCCCTTGTTCATGAACACTGCAAATGTGAAATACTGAGCAACTTTCCTTTTCCTCGCCGTCTGATCAAAAATTAAACTTGGATGACATTTTATTGTGGCAAAAACCACTTAAAACTCAAGCAGCAGGATTTAAAAGAAAGAAACGAAACGCCGAACACACTGACTGGCCTCGCATGCAGCCGCGTCGCGGATGTCACAGAAAGCGCTATTAGCACTAAGCCCCGCTCCGCACAGACGTCCAAGTTTAGGATCATTGAGACGGTCGCTGGCCCCCTGGGATACCTTATATGTGTATGAACAGGTTCGAATCTCAAAGCGTCAGCCTATATGAAGGACACGTCATCATCCGTTCCTGCCTCTGAGAGCACAGAGAGCTCGTGACGCTTTCTGCCTGCCGTCATACATCACACGCACGCCCAGGTGGCCGTGCTGCACTAACGGGCTAAAAACTAAACGAATCAGCAGGATCCCAAGCGAGAGCGGGGATAAAATGAAAGGAAAAAGGAATGGAGCGGTGTTAATGAGACACCATGTGTTTGTGTGTGCCTTGCTCAACTTGATTTGCTCATCATGTGTGCAAAAGCACAGTCTGTGTCCTGAGACATGCGGTAAATAGTGCGGACCCCACTGCTAACCTAATTCATACTCCTTCACAGAACAATATACGAGCCTTTCCCCCAAACTAATACTTTCTCCTCTCTGTTCTGTTTGCAGGAGGAACTCAGTGACAGCTCTGACAGCTAGTATGTCCCTATCTGTTTGGGTCCTCATTCAGACGGTGTCTGTTCAACCGTTACCTGAGAGGCACGGTACCAGGGAGCTGTCCATGAGCTGACACCAAAATAAGCGAGTAATGAAAACAGTCAGAGGTGAGAGAATACCTGATTTCCCTTTCTCAGCATAAATTTTCCAGACATTTCTGGACTAACAATGTAATATGTAATGCCGTTACACAGAGTAACAGTACTTACCATGGAAGGTTTTACACAGGGGTGCCTCAGTCTAACAGAGACTATCTGTATTAGGGTCAGTACTGGTTTGCTTGACTTGTTGCTGGACTTGGAGATATGGAGATACCCTCAGCCCATGACGCTGAGAAAAGTCTGGAATATTGCAGAACACTTCCTGATGATGACGCTTATCCAAAGCGATTCGGAGTTGATTTGAAGGGTTAAGGGTTTAGGTTAAGAACTCGACGTTGGCAGCCAAGTGGTGCTGGGCTTTGAACTCGCAACCTTCCGATCAGTTGCACAAAACCCTAAGCTGTTCTGAGGAGGAGCACCGATGGAGAACGCTGATGGAGAGTGAAATGTACAGTGGACCGTGAACCACAGTGGAGCACAGAGGTCGCTTTCTGAATAGAAGTGTGTATGCACCAATAACCAGAGTCTGACATATTTCACTCCCTCTACCCATCAATGATTCAAAATAAGAGTTTCCATGCAGAGGAATAGAATAGAAAATAAATAAATAAGTAAATAAATAAATAAGAGCACCCCCATCTTCGGCAGTGCCCGGGCAATTGAACATGCCTCAGAAGTATCAGATGTAGGAGAGAGTTAACAGAGGTTGTTGGCATCTTCCTCCCAGCCAGCAGTCTGCTGGTTCTGCTCCAGAGTCTGGCTAAGAGGCCCATTTCACACCTCACAAAGCTGGGCCGTTATCAAGAACCCTCTCCCTAATCGCCTCTCCCATCAGCCAGTTCTGTATGCATGCCCAAAACCTTGCCAGGACTCAGCAACATCACCTCGTTTAGCCTTCAAAGCAAATTACTTTCAGAGACATGCTAAGTGGTGTCATATGATAGAAGGTTGGTTTTTTTTTTTTTGTTTTTTTAATTTACAGCAAGGTATTCACAAGCTATGTGCTTGCCTTGCCCATACTTTAGCGGATTACATAAGTGTTACAGCAGATGATTCGTCTCCTAAACTTTGAAATAGTGGAAATAGACATGGACCTACCTTGAACAGAGGCCTTCTAACATCATACAGCCACTTGCTTTCGATTGGCACTACACACATCAGCTTTTATGAGGGGTGGTGGTAGCTCAGTGGTCAATCGGAAGTACTTATCGGAAGGTCACGAGTTCAAATCCCAGCACTGCCAAGCTGCCACTGCTGGGCCCTTGAGCAAGGCCTTTAACCCTCAACTGCTTAGTTGTATAAATGAGATAAATGTAAGTCACTCTGGATAAGGGCGTCCCAATCCTGTAAATGTAATATAGATGTACTAGTCTGCTTAATTTGTGTGCATGGATGCCACACACAGTTTTCAGAATCAGGCTTTGTGGAAACACTCTGTGCATCTCAACCAGGTCACCGATCACCAAGTCGGCCATTTTAAGCATGGTCTCAATCGCGAAATCTTTCAAGTGCACAGGAACGTTCGCGCCCTAAAAAGTCCCACAACGCACCGCAAAAACCAGGGAGCATCGATGCGCTCTATGCTCCCTTCGTGAAAATGAGGTCACGTTGTCTAAAGTCTCTCAGCTCAATGAATAATTACAAACAAATGGGGGGCGAACTCTCAACCAACTTTGTCTACAAATGTAAGTAGTTTGTTATCGTTGTGGCTTTCGAATGATTACTTACTTTGATGATTTTTTTTCTAACTTTATTTGATGTTTTAAATACGGTTCGAGTCTAAGGACTTTTAAGTGTTTAATCATTTTTTTTTAAAATAATCATTTTAATCCACTAGCTAGCCTACAATCCTGCTTGAAGTACCATGACAGAAATGCATGTGGTTACACGAGCAAATTTATAGGACATATTAAACTGGAATATTTCGACGTTTTTGGTGACGTTTACGACGCAGGTATATGGTCATGTGGCTGGAAATGGAGTCATCAGTGGCCCAATGTGTACTGAGCCATGGTCCTTAACAGTGCCCGAACTCCATATACTGATTCATAACCTAGGGAGATAGGGAACGGATTGAGACAGACCAACTGACAAAACCATAGAAGTGCGCCATAAAGCGGACATAATTCTCACAACAACAAAAAACACCACATTTCAACCACAAATCATGAAGTACTACCACAGACTTTCCCAGAAATGGATAACGAACGTAGCCGAGTCGAACTGATGCATTTGTTTGTGTCTGTATGAACGCACAGGTGTCCGGTCATCCTCATTAAATCCTCCGAGTATGGTGTAATTAGTGAAAGTCCACATGACCAAGCACTCTAATCCTTTCCATGCAGTCAGCTTGCAAGTTTTCTGCTTGATCGCCAGTTTTTGCTTTCTTCACCATAAGTACACACTTAAGGACTGAGCCTTTGAGAGCACAATGACCCCGGCGATGAGAAAATGGCTTGTCCGACTGCCAGCCCAGCACCTCAATAACTCCGAAGGCTGAGAATCAGCACTTTAAAACAGAGGACAAACTTTTAACGTCCTCGGGGCTTCGACCATGCTCGATGTAAAACAAGACTATGGCGTTTCGAGACTACAGACGGAAATGGAGATTAGTGGTCGTTCCTGAGCCCAAGCGGTGCTGATTATTGCAAACATGAGCAGTGTTGAGGCTAACGTGGTGTGAGGCCTCATTCCAAACGTTTGTTTCATCTGACCTGAGGCCAGGAGCAAAGCCTCTGAGGACGCTAAGAGCACCCGACACCACTGTCGGAGTGTTCCTCTTCCATAAATCTCTCTCTTTTTTTTTTTCTTTTAAATACAAGACACAGTTACTAGGTTTAGGAGTCTTTTTGTTTTTGTGTCTGTAACTTTTTGTTGTAATTTTGTTGAACGACTGCCAAAAGGACACAAGGGAGCATGACAAAATGCTTCGTTTTGCACTTTGGGGTTTGTATATTTAATGCTGACTGTGCTTTGCTCTTCTGTTTAACAGTCCTATGATTGATGAAGACTGTTATGCACATTAACAATTGCCCCACTTGGTAGTGGACCAGGGAGACTCTTCTTAACTTACCTGAAAATTGCATCCCATAGCATCAAGAGTACAATGTTTGAAACACGGATTACACCCAGCCAAAAAAAAGCTAATGGACCAGTTGCTTTGCCAGCATAACCCACATGTGTTCACATGCCTCAGGCTTCCAAGAGATCAGAAGAACTGGAAAGTTCAACCAGCCTTGATACAACTGTGCAGGTTGGGGAGCTCTGGGGAATTGAAGGGTAAAGGAACAGCCTAAGAAATTCACCTCAGCCTCAAGTTTGGAGCTTAAAAAAAAAAAAAAAAAGTGGTTCTCTGTAGACCTCTGCTTGTCTAATTAGTTGCTGGCAAGACGCCTTGGTGCCAGGATTCTGAAGGGCAAATTTTATGCTGACTTTACGCGGATAATGGATGGAATATTAATTAACCCTGATGGATATTTGCATGTCTTCTGCCCAAATTCCAAGGTAGATATTGATTGTATGAGACAGTAGAAAAAAAAAACAGACTTTAGCTTCACAGAAGATGTGAACAAGTAATGGCACAATATAGAAGAAAAATCAATACAACTCAGGCCCTCTTGAACATTTTATTGCTAAGGGCATGGGGCTTGTTGAGACTAGCCAAGGTCATCAGCAGCTTGTTCAAGCAGATCTTTGGGTGCTTGGCAGGAGCCAGTTACCCACTGCACCATAGGAATCCCAGTTATCCATTAATTCATCTAATCTAATTAGCTAACCAGCCATTCTTGGGGATTTGGGACACTGGCTGTATGAGCATCTAGAACTAATTAGTGCCAAGACGCTATTCAACTGAATTATCAGAATTATACACATCATTGCACTGTCTTTGCCTCGTCCCTGTTCGCAGTTTGGCAGGAGTGTAAATAATGATCAGCAGCACGTATCTATAGACAGGCTGGTGACAGGAAGCCAGGGATTGAGAATATACACAGTATACTGCACGTTACCGTTTCAGTAAATGTAAACTAAATGGCCAGAATATTTGGACACCTGACCATCACACTAATGTGCGCTTGTTAAACATCCCCCACCCCTTTTTTTTTTTATAATAACCTCCTCTCTTCTGGGAAGGATTTCCACTAGATTTTGGAACGTGGTTGCGGGAATCTGTCCATCCAGCCACAAGAGCAATATTTGGGCTAGAGGGCCTGGGGTGTAGACGGCGTTCCAATTTATCCCAAAGGTGTTCAGTGGGGTTGAGGATAGGGCTCTGCGCAGGCCATTCGAGTTCTTCCCCACCAACTTTGGCAAACCATGCCCTCAGTGCCCGCGCTTTGTGCACGGGGACATCGTCATGCTGGGAAAACTATAAGGGAAACTATAATGCTTCAGCATACAAAGACATTCTATACAAGTGTGTGCTTTAACTTTGTGCCAACAGTCTGGGGAAGAACCATATATGGGTGTGATGGTCAGGTGTCCACAAACCTTTGGCAAATATAGAATCTACGTGCTCCTGGACAAAACAATAAGTATCATCAACCACCAACCAGTATCAATACATAATCAATGCACATTAGACTCTAATTTAGCATAAAACTGGAGCATTGTTTGTTAGCCTGACTCCAAGCAGACTGCAACATCGACGCATACAATCCAGGATGACAACCATACTTCCGCTTATACGTGACTTTTGTCTAATAAGCATGACCGAACAACTAGGACATTGTGACACGCCTCAAAATCAAAAGCTTAATTAAAGCACCCAACAATAACAAGCGACAAGTCTTGTTTTACCCAGGAGTACATCTTGCCTCTTTTGTTTGTAGAAAATGTATATAGAAAGACCTAGATCTAGGCCTAGAAAAACGTCTCATCTATATTCTCGCTACTCCATCGTCTTATACACCTTTCTTCTAGCCATGCTTGCTTCACTAACAGGAAGAATCCTTGTCCTTTAGAAACGAAATTGAGTCTTATTTCCCCGAAGAATGCTCCCCTTATTTCCTACTGTGGTTTTTCTCCAAATGATTATACAGCTTTTCAGACCACAGGCTGCTCAGAGCGGTGCTATTTTCGCTCTACGAGAAGTCGTCTTTGCACTGTGTTTTTCAGTGACGCACCTGATGCTTTCGCTCCACTCCAGATGGATTGGAGTGACGGACCCGTTTGACTCCTGCCAATTACGTTTCGAGATCTGAGGGAAAGGTAGATCAAAACAACAGCACTGAATGATCATCAGTAAGACTATAATGTCTCCTGCTCTCCTTTTTCCACGACATTTAAAATAGGTTGCTTTTAGACGGAAGGGGTGAAAAATGATCCTCTCGACGAGGTAGCCTATTAAATTCGGGACGTCAGTTCTACCAAACAAAAGCACTTAGTAGAAATATTTCCTGAGTGTGTTGATAACTAATCTGCTGACTGTTAAAACGGACGTTTTTACAAGCCATAACTGGTTGTGGTCGCACACTGGTATGCCGTATGTGATTCTTTGGCTTTTCGTCCTGCGTTTGTGGCTCACTTGGCAGATCTTACTTCGCTCCCTCAAGAGTGGCTGCTAATAAAATACTGAGAAAGAGTAAACACTGATTTCGTACTCTGCTGACTGATCCTTTTACACTGCGAGGCAGCAGGCCAGGCAATTATAGCAGATTAAAATCAAACAGCTTGCAATATACTGTATACTTATCTGTTCTGGATGTGTTTTGTGGCCTTCTCTATACCACTATGGAGCACATCTGGAACTGCTGTACCGTGAAAGCGTGAACGTTATGTTCAACTTCTTTGCTAGCATTCCAGGCTGCTCGATCCTGACGCATAGGAAAGCAGCAGCTGATGATGACGACTACGACTCGTGGAGTGTTCAAACACGTAGGAATTCAGGTCAAGTGGGGGATGAAGCGACCGCAGAATGTAGGAAGTGAAGCGGCAGAGGTAACGCATTTGTTGATGTTCGTTGTTGAAAATCCTCAGATGCGTTTGAAAATCCTCCACTCGTCTTCGAATCTGGAAACTGGAGGACCCGTTAACCATCTCGATGTCGACACCAGGAAACTCACGGTCTGTTTCACAGCGTGTAGTCGCTTCGTTTCTGCTAGCGTTTCCATTAGTGATAGCAACCTGGTGCTCTCCTGCCTGGGGGTCTGAGCGGAAGTCGCCGGTCTGCACCTGATGAACTTCTTTCCCATGAAAAGACTTGGAAAAAAAAACTAAACGTGTCCCTCTCTTCCAATTCCCCAATTATATATATTTTTGGAATGGTTTCTGATCATTTTTGTGCAGTTTTGAGGCGTAAATCTTGAGGCCTGCAAACCTGCTCACCAGTCAACACTTGGCCAGGCAGATCCTGTTTAATTAGGAATGTTTAACTCGGTTACACTGTAACGCACAGTTTTTGGTTCCGAATATGCTGCCAAGACTATGAAAGGATTACGCAAACAAGGTCGAACGCTTCCATCAACGACGTCACATTCAGGCAATGCTAATTTTTCACCAAATCGGAAAAAGTATCGTATCGAGACACCACTGTATCGTATCCGATCCGAATTCCACGCATCATTACATCCACAGTAGTTCAAGATGAACAAATGTCAGTGACCGCTACGCAGCTAGGGGAATTATAGAGCACCACCCGTACAGCAGAGGACAACAACTGACAACAACGCTAATTAAAGGCTAATGCTAGAAATAACATGCTAGGAAATCCAGCATCATAAATCAGGCCTCCTGAACACTTCCTTGATAGTTTTTATAACGGGGTCCTAATCTTTTACGGCATGGCCGTGCCCTCACATTCCGAGCTCTGCTGCCAAGTCATTCTTTTAACTCCTGCTACAATGTTTAATTATCTGGCAAATACTGTATTTTCAGGTGTGGCTCAAGAGACACAGAAGGTTGGAGCATCCGAATAAATAAATAAATTAAATCTGAATTGAGCAAAAAGGCTTGCAATGCAAAATTATCCTGACCTCTCCTGTCAGCATGGCCACATCACAGAAGGAAATGAAGCTAATATGCTGCTGTAAAACAATAAGGGATCATGACCTCTTATACACGAGGGTGACGTTTACAAGATCTTCTATGCCATGGCCTTGTTCATGTTTCCCCAGTGGAGGAGATTCCAGCCAGCAGGAAGAACCAGAGCGGCTTTCAACGAACGTTGGTCACGATATCGATATTAGATCATCGTATTGTTCAACATCTGAGCTCGTAAAAAGCAAGTCCTACCACCATAGTCAAGCTTCAAGAACACATTTTATACAAAACAGTGCACCGATGAGTGATGTATGGAAGAGAATCTGACTGGAAGAGTCACTCTTTTAGTGCAGTAGGGCTCCTCAACGTGCAGCTGGCGTCATCGGCTGCGCGCGCCAGCGGAGCTGTTCCGCAGTGCATGGGAAACAGATTGTCCTTGAGGCTCAGCATAAATCAAGACTCGGGAAAGACAGAGAAGCTTGTGAGCATCGTGCCTGCCGGGGAAGTGATGCACTTAATTAAGTAGTGTTTGCTGAGGTGGGTGTGCTTTGAAAGGCCCTTAATGAAAGAGTAATGTCACTGAAAAACAACTTTGTGAAGGGGGGGGGATACAGGGACCTGGTAAGCCAACCGAGATAATGAAGAGGTGTCTTCATAAAGAGAGCTCCCTGTAGAGGGGTTACATAACAGTGCTGCACAACACAAGTCAATACACCTCTGCCACGTGTCCTTTAACAGTGGCAGGTTTAGAGCGCTGTGGCTGCAATAACAAGTTCTTCGTTTAAAATGTTCCCTGTATACCGTGGCAGCCTCACACTCATTTCCTGTGATGATGGGTTTCGGGCGCCCTTTTTGGCAGCACCCCAACCGGCATTCTGGGTAAGATTTCACAGTAATACTCTGCTCTGGATATTTTGCTGAGCTTCAAAAAAGAGCAAGACGTTTGTTAATAGCGAGGAAAGTAAATAACGTTTCCGTTACCCCCACAAAGCTTAGGATTTCCTATAACGCGTCCCAAAGTATTGGTCTTCTACAGCAATTTGCCAATGATTCCATTCTTTAATTAATTAAAAGACAGACGTGTCATACTTTTTATTTTTTATTTTTTTTAATCCATTAATGGTTACGGTCAATGTCCGCAAAATGAGTTCTCTCTTTCATAAAGGCTCCATCAGCAATGGTTTCCTCACCCCCCTCTCTTTCTTTCTTCTCAAGGATAAAAAAAATGAAATAAAAAAATTGCAGCTCGTCTGAAACTGTCCTCCGTCCTGAAGACTTTCCTGTGGAGGAAAACTCGGTCACCAGAGACTCCTTCCTTAAGTGTTATTTCAATGTCTCCTTACAGAAGGATTCAGCACCATCCCCGTCAATTATACATCTTTCCATGTTAAACAATGACACTTTTTATATTTAGTTTATTAGCAGCTTTAGATTATGTGCCGTCTCCGCCACACAAATACCTGTAATTTGAACGAATAGAACCCTCTGATCCCAGAGCTGCTTTTACGGAAATTTAAAAACCAACCATGCTCTTGTACAATGCCAAAGTAGGGAAATCATTTCCCTCTTAACTTGGAGGCGTCTCGCAACACTGCCATTGTTGGTGGTGAGTCACATCAAGGCTAGTGTTTATACGCACAAATCACATACTCGTTCCTCCACTTCTCACCCAAACGATGGTGCGGTTTCTTATTCCTTGCTGCGTTTTAGATGATCTACATAAACAGACCTCAACTGTGGCTTGTGCACTATATTCGATAGTAGTTAATAAATTAAAATAATTTTTTTAATGCAATGCTCTGCAAGTACACACATCAGCTACTCTTAAAACAACTGGTTTTCCCTTTACAAGCACTTTTTATTGTTTGAATTACCTACAAGAGCTGTTAAAGCGGAGAAATTGTAGAGTGGTTGAATGCAGAGAACCCTGGGGACAGGAGCAGACGAACGACGCTCTAAAGTAAACAAGGGGGGAAAAAAAAAGGTATCTAAACAGAAAAAAGAGAATGGTGTGTAGACACGAACATAAAAACAATCCCTCCATTATTTATGCATGTTGCGAATGCACATCTATGCTGCCCAGGTGAGCACTTCAGTAGCTCTGTATAGATTGTGAACGTTACCTCAGGTGACTGATATGGTCATTCAATCATATCATCAGACCAAAAAAAAAAAAAAGCAATATGTACGTTCTACTCCATGTTGCCAGATATTTCGGTTAAAATACGTGAACGCTTCTCACTAATATCCCCCCTTCCCTTAAGCATGCACCAGTCTTGTGCGACACGGGCGGCATGTTTAGCACAACACGATGCTATGATCGAATTCAGCGCTTTGAGAAGCTGCTTTAAAGGCGCTTTATAAAATAAAGTTCATTATTAACATTGCATTAGCTTCCAGAAGTTATCGTTTCTATAGTAACGTCTAATTCACAGGGACATGTATGGACGACACCAAGTAAACAAAACGACTTTCAACCGTTGTAATGGTGAAATTTTCGTTTTTGCCAGTGCTTTGTTACAGTATGGTCAAAAGTAACGCTGTAAAACGTTCAACTTTCTGGACGACTTCAACTTCGGGGAGGTAATCGCAACTTCTTTTCGTTTCAGACCGACTCATGTGATGATTATGTTTCTATAATAGCACCCCCCCCAATGTTTTATCCCTTACATAACCTTTCAAAAAGGCTAAATATATTGAGCATTACTCACCGATTCATCTTCAGTAGACAATATCCTAGAGAAGCTCAGGGAGGATCCAGTGCCACATTAATTACAATAATTAGGGGACAAGCCCAGAATGGGTCATGGCCCCTTTTGTTTTGTTAGTGCTACTATTATTATTATTATTATTATTATTAGTAGTAGTAGTATTATTATTATTATTATTATTATTATTAATCCGCCTTAGAAGTCTATGGAAGCCCATCGAATCGTACAGTAAAAAGCTGAGAAATTTTGCACACAAAGAGAGGACACTCTGAAATGTCACCATAGCCAATTTGAAGTCTCCATCTCAAAAGCTCTAGTGCCACCAACAGGTCAAATGTTCTCACGTTTATGCTAATAACTGGCTGATTTCTTGGCTCGTGCGGAGTCGATTCAATTTCCGCCGGACTAGATTGTCCGCCATTTTGAATTTTCTGAAAAACCTACTTTTTCGAACTCCTCCTAGCCCGTTCGTCCGATTTTGACCAAAATGATGGAATTCAAGTTGAATAGTCCGACCGCTTTTGAATAACGCACGAACAAATTAAATAGTGAGCACGCCGAAATGGACGTGAGGATACATCTCCGTAACGCTTCAGCCTATTCACACCAAACTTATAATGCGTCATGACTAGATGGTGCCTGCTCGGTTTCCGGAACAGCGTCACCTAGTCGTCGCGAGATACGAAAAGGGAGATTTTTGCTTATAGCTTCTCAACGCTTGGTCATAAAATCATGACCGTTCTAAAACAATACTTGCTTAAGTACTCACTTTACCTCAGTCAGTTTGACCCCGGAATTGCTGCTTGCACCTATATTTGTATCTCGTTATTATTTCTTTTTAAATGGCTCAGGCAGTGGTATAACCATCAGGATAAATAGTACTTGTAGTGTCTACTCACTAGCAGTCCATTTACTCGATTTGGACTTTCAAGAAGCCATTTACATCACCAAAGCAACCATAGAAATATGAAACACTCAAACAGAAGAAGAATAGTGTTATTTTTGTTTATACCAAAATGCCGCCCCCCCCATTTTTGCTAGATGGCAGCCAGTAAATCAGGTTCACTTTATTGTTGTATTCCATCTTATGTCCTGCCTTGTGAGGACTTGCTGCAACGGAATGAAAAACAGTATGGCTTTTTATCATTCAGTTCATCATTTCAGTAAAGCACCATCCAGATGGAAGGCGACGTTTGAGCTGTGTGAAGTGTACACATACGGGTTTGTTTAGTTAATTTGCATTCATCCTACACTTGACACATGCTACAGCGAGGAGCTCTGAAACACTTTGCCAAGTCAAAATAAATGAAATGCTTTCTGTTCAGCAAGTGTGATATATCGCTGTACTAATTTTTCCATCCACCTCCTACGTCACACCATTCAACATATGAGGCAGGACGTAGTGGACTAAAAAGATGAGAAGTGAGGAATAAATCGAGGTCACACATAACACAGGCTATACGAATCTCTTCGGCTCACCATGAGGCATACTGAATTCAGAAAAAGGGAATGGCATTGTGTGTCCAAATAATTACTCCTCCTTGAGTACACTTATTGATAAAATTCTAATGCTTTATATACAGTTGTGGGCCACTTCCTCAACTTCCTCCGCCACAGGCCCTAATCGAACATTCCTGAACATTTACAAAAGTGCACGGCAAACAGAGTGAAGCCTTAGAGGCCAGGAACAAAGCTTTCATTGTTTTGCCTCAGCTTGAGAAACACACATATTTGAGTCACACACGCACACAAATACAAACTAAATACATAAACGCGGGGAAACCAGACGCTCTATTCATGATCTTCAAAGACCTCAGACAAAACATCTATGACTAATATCAAACAAGACTAAACGACTTTATTTATTGATATAACTGAACAGAACTTGCAGGTGTAAAAAAAAAAAAAAAAAAAAAAACTGAGTATCCAGCTGCCCAGATGCAACAGGCCTTTTTTTCTTTCTTTTTTATTTTATTTATTTATTTTTAAGTGATTCATAAAATATTTGTAGTGCCATAATTATTTAAGTTTTATATTCAGTGCTATGAAAGTATTTGCCAACATCCCGATTTCTTCTGTTTTTGTGTACATCTCATACAAATTTTCAGAAATGAAAACAAAATCTAAGACAAAATAACGGCAACTTGAGTAAACAAGAAATACAATTTTTAAATGAAACACGTTATTTACTGAAGCAAGAAAAAGTTATCCAATACCAACTGGACCCGTGTGAAAATTTATTTGACCATGTTGCTATTACCTCAAATCTATGAAACATAATTGGGTTCAGCTGGACTAGACGCATACAGACCGAAGTAACGCAAACCCCGTTCAATCAAATCAACACTTTTTCAACAGCATGAAGTTGGTTAAAAGGTCTTACCCAGTAACACACTGTCAAAGTTGACAAATTCCAGAAATGAGGAAGAAGGTGATTGAAATACATCAGTCTGGGAAGGGTTACAAAGCTATTTCAAAGGCTCTGGGACTCCAAAGAACCACAGTGAGACCCGTTATCTCCAAATGGAAGAAATCGGTCTAAAACTGATCCTCAAACCTTTGTCCTGTGGACTGATGAGTAGAAAGTACTGTTTGGAAGACAGGGGTCCAGTTATATCTGGCGTGAACCAAACACATAAAGAACATCATACCTTCGGTCAAGCATGGTGATGGGAGTGTGATGGTGTGGGGACGCTTTGCTGATTCAGGGCCTAGGCAACTTGCAGTAATTGAGGGACACATGAATTCTGCTCTCTACCCAAAGATCCTAAAGGAGAATGTCCGGTCTTCAGTCTATAAACTGAAACTCAAGCCCAACTGGATAATTCAGCAAGACAATGATCCAAAGCATAGGAGTAAGTCCACTTCTGAATGGCTCAAAAAAAGTTCTGTGGTGGCCTAATCAAATTCCTGATTTGAACCATTTGAGATGTTGCAGTACCTTACATGGGCAGTTCATACTTCTAAAACCCTCCATTGTTGCTGAATTAAAGCAGTTCTACAAAGAAGAGTGGGCCAAAACCCCAGACACAGTGCTGTGAAAGAATCTCCAGTTATCGGAAGTGTTTGTTTGCAGTTATTGCTGCTAAAGCTGGCACAGCTAAATTTTAAGTTTAAGGGGGCAATTAGTTTTTCACATGGGTGATAGGTGTTTGATTTTTTTTTGTACTTCAATAAAAAATAAAGAAAGAAAAAACTATACTGCGTGTTTACTCAGGTTACCTTTTTTATGTCGTATTTCATTTGACGATCTAAAACGACTTAGTACGAGTAATCGGGAATACTTTTTAACAGCACTGTACATTTAGCGAATGAATTCTTAAATACAAGTTGGTGTTTCAAGTAATGCTAGCTAATGACAACCAAGATAATTAGAGTTTAAACAGGGTATATTAAACAGGTAAATTACAAGAGATACCTTAGGTAGCAAGTAATGCTAGTTACACAGCTAGCAACGCTTAAGTCAGCTTAGCCACTAATATTAATCACTAAATTAACGGATAACTCTTATTACCGAGCTAGCAAATAAGTAGAACTGGAGAAGAAAAACACTATTATCTAGCTAGCTAACAACCATTAATCAAAACATCAGCTTGTAGTTACCCAATAGGATCTTCATTTTCAATTGATGTTTCATAAAAAATTAAGCAAATCATTTCATAGTTGTTATTTTATTTTATTTTAAATAAAAGTTGTCTAAAATTAGAATTTTTTGTGTGAGCTAGACAGCTTCTGTTAAATTTGCTTGGGGGCAAATTTTATTTTTTATCTTTTAGCCTTGCTGTGACGTTAACAATACAGCAAAAGTGTATTTTGTGTTCATTTGCACTAGAGTCTTAAATATCTCTGATATTATAATAGTCTTTAAAAAAAAAATGTGTCTCCAAGACTCTTTTGTAAGCCCCATCAGTGCCTGGCTTGGTAAAACTGGCCACAAACAGACGGGAGAGGAATAATACATTTTTCTGTAGGGTCATTTGTCCAGAGCTCCCATATGTAATCAGTGGGAAATGGCATCAGGCTTGTCCATGCGAGTTAAACGCTTGTGTGTAAAATGCTTCTGCCCTGCTGTGCAGCATTGCATCAATGAGACTGATTTAACCGGTCTTCCAGCAGCCCCATGAAATAATCTTATCTCTGCACAGCTGGCCTTTCTAACAAAGTGACCCATCGAGGGTCCTAGGTCACAGATACTGACCCTAAAGCCATGACAGCATAGAATCACTGACAGCTGAGGTCACACTATTCAAGAGCTTAGTTAGGCTATTTCACAGCACTTCCTCATCCTGCACTTGCTGTCAGGACCAGATCATGATGTTTTACGCTCACTGTCTCTGCAATTCTTTCCCATAACCGGTCCCAGAGCCTCAGCCCATCTGCACAAATCCATATTTCTCTACATACTCCGACACAAAGGAGTGACAAAAGTACAGAATCTGCCATCAAACCATGCATAAACATAAAATGTTATGTGGGACAGTCAATTGTATATGCCTGCGGGAGAGCCATTTTGATCTCTTTGGCGCTTTTAACGATACATATTGTCAAAAAGCAGCTTTACAGAAAGCTGGAAGTATGTTTAGATCTCCAAGATGAGGAGGAATCCTTGAATAGGAAGCAGACTCAAAAGGGAACCGATCATCTTCTGGGTGACACCAGATAGTGGGATTATAGACGATTTTTCTTTACAATTGTATACTATAAATTCAAACAATACTAAACGCAGTATGAGGATATTGTGAAGAACAGTCCTGGGGCAAGCACAGTAAACTCTATGATCACAGCAGTACTTCTTAGATACAAATCTAAAGTATACAGGTGAGATTATCCACCAAAGCAGGAGTAAGACTGTCTTTAGGAAGTGCAAATCTATAGTGTATCGTACCGTAATACTCATACGCTCATACTGTAATTGCACCGTCACTTATATTATGTACCATATGTCATGGAAATCATGCTTGGCCAGGCATTACTTTGAAGCACACTTGCATTCATAATCAGGCAAAAAGGGGGATTTGAGATTTTAAACCAGCTGTAATGTCTACAGTGCCAATAATATACATAAACCTAAAGTGTGCTGTTAGTTACACAATGTCATTGCCTGTCTACACAACAGAAGTTTGCCCTACCCAAACAGAAATGGCTATGCGTGTAATAGACCAAATTTGAGGCAAAGTTGTGATAAATTGGCTCAGAGGTCTTCAATCATATACAGAAAGGGTTGGTGTGGCTGCAGGCTTTCATTCCCACCAAGCAGGAGCCTGATTTCACTTGTTTAATCAGTACATCTTAGTCTCCAGTGTGCCTTCAATCTGGCTGTAATGAAAGCCTGAAGCCACACCGGCCCTTTGCAGATAAGGGTGAAGACTCTTGGATTAGGGACCGAGTACTAAATCCTGAGCCCCTCGTCATAAACCTACACAGGGACCCCCTCCCCAGGAACTGCCATGCTCCACACATATGCTCACTACTGCACGAGTTTTTCAGTACCACCAAATCGTCCAAATTCTTTCACAAAGTCAGACTCGACGACCGGTCGTGACGCCATGTTGAGTCTTCTTTGGCCCATTTTACTTTGGAAACTTTAATCCAACCTATTAAGGAAAATTATGTAATGTAGGTTTATAGTTATCCATGTGTATCCACTTATCCAGCTCCAGTTACAAACAACCAGCACCTAACTTACCACTCATTGGTTACAAATGCAGACCTACACACCAAAAACACTTCCAAATTTATTACAGATTCGGTGACTTTCCATGTATTGGCTCATATGTGGGACACGATAATGGCCTAATCATTCCCTTGAAATCCGTGTTCGTCAAAGACTCTAACAAACTCGGTCTTTAATCCTTCCCTTATTGTCTCGTGAACACCGTCAGGGTTAAGAAGACAAAACCCCGCTTTGCACAGTCAGCAGGGATCTGTGATCACTGCATGCTTTCTGTATCAAGTACATGAAGATCTTGTTTTATTCATTCTAGTTCATGATGTCCCAGTTGCAACAGTCTTGACAGGGTGGAGCTGTTTGCCTCAGAGCTTTCTCTAAATCCACCGGACTTTTTCCAGGAATACATCGAGTGTAATGATGGTCCCCACAGGGCCTGAGCTTCTCAGCGGTGCCTGGTGCTGCTGAGAGATAAGTGACAACAAAAGCGCCTGTATGGCCATTAATTAAGGAGTTGGGGGAAAGGAAGTGGCATCCCAGGGATCTACACTGGACAGACTGCCCTCATTCAGCCTTAATATAATGACAGTTTATGTCCCAAACCTACAGGGAGCTCATTTTGAAGTTACTGTTTGAGGAATAGTGGCATATTATGGGCCTGAAGATAAGATTGTAACCCATTAATGCCACTGACAGAGGCTTTGATGCTTATCATAACAGCCTAAACAAGGAAATTAGGTATGAATAATACATGACTTTTGTGATTACAATAATCGTACCACTTCTTCCCTAATCCCAAGAGTGTTCTGGTTTCAGAAAGCACATTTGGAAGCATACAAGGTCTGAAATTATGTCTAAACACGACAGTAAAATTGATCTTCTCACTCAGCAATTTGCAGCAACGTTAAAGGTCTTATTAATGAGAAATCCAATGGTGGATTGTTGGAGACAAGTACCAGAAGGCAACGCAGCCATATGAAGCAAACTCTTAGCAAACGGTTAACCAAAACAGACCAACACATTGATCAAAGAAGCTTAAACTAAAAAAAAAAAAAAAAAAAAAAAAAAAAAGTCAACACAATTGAAATCATAAAAAAAATTTCACCATTAAATTAATAGTAAATATTGATAGTTGTTCAGGGTGGATCTTTCCTTTAGCCACGTTTTTAAAAGTAAAAGAAAATTGATCTAGCTATCTTTAAGGTTCATCTGTGAGGTTTTTAAAATTTGGGTTGGGATAAACAGTTTCCTACAAAGTCGCACTCACTTCTCATTCAAAATTGCTTCTGAAACATGATTCGAGGATGTGGAACTTCAATTCTAGTTTGTAGATGACAGATACTTGGCTCAGAGTTTCTAGCAGATCTAAAAAGCACTGCTGAGAATGTGGTGCTGTAGACAGCTTGGAGGCTCGGCATGCCAACAGATCTCTTGGATCGCTTCTCTCAGAAAACATTCAGTGCACACTCTGTAGCTGATAATAAACCTGGACTTCAAAAGAGACCACTCATCAACATTTCATTGAAAAAGATGACAGTTGGAGCAAGTGGGCCAACTGAATTGCATTCCTCTCTAGCAAAAAAAAAAAAAAAAATATCATATCAAAAATGAAAAAGAATGTGGATACTGTTTCACAAACAGTGCATGAGACCAGACCTGTGAGAAGGCACTATTCTTCTGCAAGACAATCTGCACGGAGTTGGCTGACAAAACCAGGAAGGAAAAGGTCCTAGAACAATCAGAAACAAACCTGCTTACACGCCCGAGGCAAGACAATAGCAGCATAGCATTTTAACTCCGTGAAAATGATGCTGATCACATTAAATAACCGTTAAACACTGAATACGATTCCCTTAGAGGCATGTTGAAAGTGGCGGGTACAATCAAGCAGACAAATACAAGTTCCCTACTCTTGACCCACATCATTCAACTCAAGAGCTTGATGGCTAGCCGATCCACTGGATCATGTAGTAATTCACACTCTGCAAGATGGTAGGGTCCCCAGGACCATCTTGAGAAGCACAGCGTTTCTATTTAACACAGTTGCAGTCCATGAAAGCACCCTTAAAGTATGAAAACGCCATTATTTTCACTACACTCAGGAATTTCAGTGTTTCTTGGTAATTGTATTGTTGCGTACTGTGAAAAATCCTTGAACATTGCTTCATTAGTATGTCACTGGGTGAGAAAAACGATTAGATGCTGCTATGGCTGAATTCTGCAAATAGTGTTGAAATGTGTAGCCAGATTTTGTCCAAATCCCGATTTCTTTTTCTTTTTTTTTTGACTAAGAAATATACAGTATTTCACCAAAACAAGATGCAAATATCTTTATTTCCTTTATAATCTTGCTCAGGCCATCTCTCTGGAAAGATCACGTTGGTAAGGAGCCAGTTTAACAAAACTGGAGGTCTCAAACCTTGCTTGCTTGCGAAGTGTGATTTCCTCACACAGTGAATATCAGTTTGGTCAAGTTGTTGGATAGCTACATGCTGTACGTGAACGGACATAAGCCCAATAAACTGAGTGCAATTCAGTACTAATAAACATACTTCATTTCAGGAATGTCTGCAGGAGCAATCTGTGCATAGTAGGAAATGTCTAAACTTCACCATGTAAAAGGTTTTCCCAGGCAGACATATCTATACAAGTTTAGCTTTTAAGGAGCTAATCAACAGTAATTATTTAGCCCACAATAAAATCTCACAAATCAGCTGGGGTACTGAGGCTCAAAACAAAACCAACGAGCTTTTTACTAATCACATCAGATGCGAGTTTGGCGAGCTTTAAAATGAAAATGTATAAAACGGAACTTTTATGCAGGGAGAGTAGTGGACGTGTGAGGCCTGAGCAATTGACTTGATCCTAATAAGGAAAGATCAAAAAGGTAAACCTCAGAGTTTCAGAAGCAGGTGGGGTTGGACAGAGTGTGGACAGAAGGCCCGAGAAGGCTGGAAGAAACAGAAAACCCGAGGAAAACAAGTACAAGGGTAGCACTGAGGCACAATTATAGCTGCCATGCTTCATTAGGCCTAACACAGATGCATATGTCCATGCTGGTCCTGACTCCAAATGATCTCAATCACGGTTACACGAGAGACAGAGGACACGCTGTGCCCAGATGATGACACTTCAGCATGTATAATACGGTCATCACATTCAAAATGATACAGTCATAAGAGAAATCAGACTCATTATTAGTAGTAGTACTGCCATAATATTGCTATGACTAATTAGTAAAATCATACTCGCGCCCTTATTGAATATTCTAAAGGGATTGATTGCAGTGGGTTTTAAATTTTTCATAGAGGCATAATTTAATCAGCCGGGGGAAGAAAAAAAAACTAGCTTGTTGAATTCACGAACAAGGTTCGACAATTTTTCCATAACAGAAGTCAAATAAAGCTTATGGAAAGATCTGGCATATCATTTACACATAATGAACTGTCTGTGGAGTGCACACAAAAATAAATAAATATATATATAATTTTTTTTTTTTTTTAAAGATTAAACAAAATGATATGCAATCAGTCAATTCAGATGTACTTAACTTTCTCGAATAGCTAATCAATTCAGTTGTCTCCACAATAATGAGCACCATGGTACATAAGTATGTAGAGGATCCTGTTGTACATACAGATTGTTGTGCAGCATTTTGTCCTTGGAGAGAGACACGGTGAAACCCTCGAATGGAAAGGGATTGATGAAAAGGCAAAAAAGAACTGAAGACAGAAAAATAGAATGGAAATTAGCGGTGTTTAAGATGTATAAGGACCTCCTTAATTGTGTGTGTGTGTGTGTGTGTGTGCAAGTGCTCCATAATGTGTAAATTGTACTTTTGCCCATCATTCTGTCCATCAGTTTGTGTTTTAACTACAGGTGGGTGAGGAAATTAAGAAAAAAACACAACATAAAGTGTCTAAAGGTGTTGGACCGCCATGAACTGCCAGAACATCTACAAGTCTTCAGCAATGAAGATCAAGTTCTTCCAAATTCTTCCTGATTTGACTGGGTGTTTTGATTGTTCTGGTGAAGCACGCTGTCTAACAAGTTGTGCAAAATAAGTGTTCAACTGGGTTGAGATCTGGTGACTGAAGGCCATAGTATATGATTCACATCACATTCATCCTCATCAAAGCATTTACTATGACCTCATGCCCTGTGAATGAGGGCGGAGTCATCCTGGAAGAAACCACTCCCGTCACGATAGAAAGGTTTCCTTGTAGGATGAAGGTGATCAGGTGGAATAACTTTGTATTGATTTGCAATGACGCTTTAGTTTAAGAGAACCGGAGATGCTTAGCCTTGATCCTTGTACATTATTGGACTTTTTTTTTTTTTTAAAGGTTTCAAGGCACTATTGACATCACAAAAAAAGTGGTAACCACCATTTTAAAAAAAGTATTCGTGAATAAAATGCTATTGACAATTATATGAACGATATCTAATCGTGTTTTCTTCGGTGTAACATTCTTCGGCTCATGTATTAGTTGTGGAACAGGAGATAAAAATCAATGACTGCGTCTAAGGTCCGATGTGATTCGGTTTATATTAGAGCGTATAAGGGGCAGGACGAATGAGATGAGACTAAAGATCTCGTAACGGACAGACAAGGAAGGGAGGGAGCAGGGGAACAGGTGAGCGAATGGGCAAGCAAAAATGGTGATTAGAGAGTATCGATCAGTTGGGCAGGCTGTGGAGATTAGTATAGTGACTCATTCAGGGTCATCCCCCCCGGGCTGAAGATGATTAGTCTGTCTGCAATTTAGAGGACACAATGATCAAATGAGTTGTCCAATACAAACTCTCTGAATAAAGGCTACTAGTCTGAAGTTTCCACCATCAATAAACCGCTTGAGGAGTACCACAATGCAAAAATGAACAAATCACAGTCGACAACACAACACTAACAATACTAATATGTAATAATTTTGTTTGAAACTAAATCATGGAGACCCCCGAATGAGGCTGGGTTTATCCTCTTACCATGAGCTCTTGGTGTGATAACGGGCCAAAACTAAGATTATCATCTTAGCTTCAACAGATGGCATCAGGGATGATTACACAACTGAAAAACAGACTGGAATGCGTTCTCAAAAAGTGAGGGATTTTAATATGTCGGTCTTTCTAAAGATACAACCATAAAGTTTTGCCAGACTTCTGGGATTCTGTGTTTGTCCAAAAGGCATACTGTTAAATAATCAAACAAATCCTTTGGGGTATTTTGTGGCCCTCTTGAACCTAGTCTTCACCAACAAACTTGCCAACATCTTTGTGATCATATATACTCCAAAGTGCAAATAAGGAGCTCCAGGTCTACTGAGCACCTAATTTTCACCTAATGAGTTGCATTTACATGCCTCAGTTCTCCGACCTCACAATCCCCCCCACAAAATGGCCAAACTCTTAATCCCCCCCTAACAGATGCTTAGCCAGCTTACCACCCAGTATACCTGATTCCCCATTCCCTCGTCAACCCAAACTTCCCCAATAAAAGATGTTTTTTCTGAATTCTAATTATCCCTACTCTCCAAACCTCCTTCCATCAACAGATTGGAGTATCAGGACACGTGTCCTGGGTTTTCTCGTTTTCTGAGGCCAAAGAAAGAGAAGAGAAAAAAATTGGCCTGAGGTATAATATTAAGACATAGCATTTAACATGATAAATGAGGGTTTAGGGATTAAGGATATGTAAATAAAGGAGATGAAAAGAACAGAAAGGGGGATTTCTCGGTGCCTCTTTTACATGATTTGACTTGGCTGACAAACTATAAGAGTGCTCCGTTTTGACAAGCGCGCATTTTCGCCTAGATTTATTATGCATTCTTCTGCCATATCCATTATTGTTACAGGCATTTTGCATTTCATGATAACCTTCGGCACTCAGAGTACAATTAAAAGGTAACCCAGAAAAGTGATTCGTTTTAGTAGAAAGGAAAACGATATGAAGACTTCTTGCTCAATGCCTTTTCCCCAATTACATTAGAGCCTCAGCTAAATAACATTACTTCAAACCAGCAAGAGCTACAATGTCGATCTGCAGTCCATGTTTGGGTTGTGGCTCTTGCCCAAAGATCAATAGACAAAATGATGCAAGCGTCAGGTTGGAGAGCTAAGTCAAGGAACCACTGACTTGTCTAGAGGGCTGTGTAGGTTCTGGAGTTATGCAGGACAATTTTTCACTGGCCTGGTCTTGATACTGTCTGGTCAGCAGCAGCAGATGGATGAATTTATTTCCAGGCTAATAAACAAAGTAGGAGCCATGGTGGTGCAGTGGGTAGCACGGACGCCTCACGGTTCCAGGATTTCTGGTCTAGTACCATCTGTGTAGAGTTTCTCCTTGTGTCCACATGGGTTTCCTCCAGGTTCTCTAGTTTCATCCAACCTACCAGAAATTAAATTGGTCCTAGAAGTAAAACATGTGTGAATGGTGCATGCGATAGACTGGCATCACAAATCGTGCATTCTCGCATCATACCCAGCCCTAACACCGGACATACTCCCCAGTTAAACCATAAAATCATTGCAGAGTGGCAGAAGCCACTGAGGCAACTGAAACTACCAGCTGCCCCAGGTCTTCCGAGACAGGAACAACACGAAATGGTAGTTGCTCCTCAGTTCTGAAAAACGCTCATTTTGAGACTGGGTTAGAGCAGCAATGTTACCAATTGCTAAGCCACCAGCAACACAGTAAGGCTCAAGATGCATCACAGAGGGACAGAAACCACAGAGACAACCCACACAGCCAGCTAGCTCCAGTCTTTAGAGACTAGAATCACACCATGCTGTACTCTTCAACTCACTAATCCCGAGTCTGGACGAGAGCCATAATACTACCAATTGCCAAGGCATCAGCAACAAAGCAAGGCTAAAGATGCATCGTGGAGGGCTGACAGCCACTGGGGTTACCCAGCACTGCCAGCTGTCTTCAAAGATAGGAATGGCAACAAGTCTTGAGTCTGGCTGGGAGCAGTAATGTTACCAATTACGAAGCCATAAGCTACCCCTTAAAGATGTCCCTTCATGCATCCCAGCTACGGTGGTAACGCCACAACTCCAATCCCTCTGATAGATCTATTGAGACTGCTGGTCCTTTGAAATCTTCCTTTCTTCAAATCATCAGTTTCTCACCTGTAGAGACAGGCCTCATTACTGCCTCTTAATTAACTTACAGGCATCAAAAAAGGTTCTTGCCTTATAGATGAAGCAAGGCTGCTGCTGCCAGCTGGCCTAGGGCCTAACATGACTGATGACGTTGAGCCCAATCTCTACAAAGCTGACTTTTGCAGAAAACCTCTTTCCTCCTAGCACATGAGGCATTGCTCTTTTGAGCAGATCCTCTCACTGCCATAATGAAAGCTGCCTGAACTCAATTGTGCAGCAAGAAAGCAAGCCGAATAAGGGCTTATGATGGTGTCTGGGGATTGAAGCATGACCCTTTGTCTGTGAGGCCATGGGAAGGAAATCAAATGAGCTTCTGATAGAGGGGATTGGGAATTGCTTGGAGGCATTTGTACCCAGTGGCACATACTGTGATGATCAATACATCAGACATATATATTTTCAGGTGTATGAGAAAGGAATGCTGTGTACATAATACATAAAATGAACAACTCTACATGCCTACAGAATTCAAGGGCAGATATTTGTTGTATCCAGTAGAAGAGATGTGTTCTTGTGACAGCATTGACGAATGTAAACGCTCTTAGCACTCACAATTAATACTTTAGTTCTTAGTTTGCCAGCGCAGTCATTAATGCACAACTATGACAGATTTATTGATGATCATTTCTATTCTTGCAATTGAGGCTTGGCTGAAACTTCTTGGCAGATTATTTGTAATACGAGGTGTGTCCATATTAACTAAAGCAGTTTGTTAGTACTGGCTGTTCTGACTTTCTCGGATTGTGTGCTGCCAATTTTTGCTCATAAATTGTAAACACTTCTGTTTCATTCAGTGGAATTCTGTAATGTTTCTGCAACACTGGCATTACTCCAACATTGCACTAAATCATAATTGGAACAATGCAAAAAAAAAAAAAATTATAAATACTGCAATCAGCTTCAAGCTTGTGCAGCTATCAAAATAGAGCACCTTTTTTTTCTTGTACCAAAACACGACAGAATAGCTTGGGTTTTTTTTTTTATTTTTTTAAGTACAATTTTATTAATGATATTTTTTCGTTCTTCTTCCTTCTCTTCTCTCTCCATTTCGTAGGAATGCCTTTAATAGTGAATAAAAATGTAACTATAAATACAGTATACAGTGCACTCACCCAGTACTTGCACCTGTGGTAAATATGAGCAAAGGCTGTCTTTTTTGTTTAACCTTTTGATCTTTTAAAAAAATAAAAATAAAAATAAAAATAATAATAATTCCCTGTTCTCATGGAGAACACAACACAGGTTTATCCAAAAAAAAATCTGTTAATTATAGGTTTGCAAAATGAATCCACAATTCAGGACTTGGCATCCCTAAGAATTCAAAGAGAAGAATATATTTTAAGTATAAATATTGATATTAAAAATAAATAAATAAAAATAATTGTACACCTGGGTGACAAGGAACAGAAAATTGTTCAACCATGACTTCCTGTTTCACCGGGGTATAAATATGAGGGCACACACAGGCCAAATTCCCCTATTCATTCATAACAATGGGTAAGACCGAGAAATATCGCTGTGATGTGCTGCAAAAGTTTGTTGAGGTTCACAAAATGGGACGTGTCTATAAGAAAATAGCAGAAGCATTGAAAATGCCCATTTCCACCATCAGGGCAATAATTTAGAAGTTCCAGTCAACTGAAAATGTTATGAATCAACCTGGAATTGGACGTGTGTCTATATCGTCTCAACGCACTGTGAAGAGGACGTTTCGAGTGGATAAAAAATCTCCATGGATCACAGCTGGAGAATTGCAGAAGTTAGTTATGTCTTGGGGTCAGAAAGTCTCCAAAACTACAATCCGAGGTGACCTACATCACAAATTGTTTGGAAGGGCTTCAAGAAAAAGGCCTCTTCTCTCACCCAAAAAACTGAATCATCTTCAGTGTGCCAGACACTACTGGAACTTCAAATGGGATCGGGTTCTATGGCCAGATGAAACCAGATTTTTGGTAATAAACACTAGAGGTGGTTTTGGTGCACACAGAAAGGTAGCCATATGGAAAAGTACCTAATGCTCATACTCTTTAATGTTTTGGGACTGTTTTTCTGCCAGAGGACCAGGACATATTGTTAGAACACATGGCATCATGGACTTGATCAAATATCAACAGATATTAAATGAAAACCTGACTGCCTCTGCCAGAAATCTTAAAACGGGGCGTGGTTGGATCTTCCAGCAGGACAATGATCCAAAATATGTGTCAAAATCAATACAAAAATGGTTTACTGACCACAAAATCAAGCTCCTGCCACTATCCCAGTCCCCTGACTTGAACCCCGTAGAAAACCTGTGGGGTGAACTGAAGAGGAGAGTCCACCAGCATTTGAAGGATCTGGAGAGATTCTGTACGGAGGAATGGTCTTAAAGCCCTCGTCATGTATTCTCCAACCTCATCAGGCATTATAGGAGAAGACTCAACTGTTATCTTGGCAAAGAGAAGTAGCACAAAGTATTCATTAAAAGGGTGCCAATAATTGTTGCACACCTATATTTAACCTTTTTTTATTAACCTATTTTGTTTGCAATTGTTTGATATCCATGAGAGCAGAGTATATTGGAATATTTTTTAACAAAAGATCAAAAGGTTAAACAATAAAAACCTTTTTTCCACAGCCTTCTTTGCTCATATTTACCAAGGGTGCCAATATTAGTGGAGGGCACTGTCTATGCAGTCCGTATTATCCTCTGAAGGAAATGGGTAGTTTTCTAACTTTCTTTATGGGCTATAGTGAATAATTTGAAGAATCACAGTTGTGTTTAAAAAAAAAAAAGAAAAAAAAGAACGAACTTCTGTCACAGAATACGTAACACGACACTAGGTCATTCTCCATTTATAGTACGGAGTCCAAACATATCCAACCCCCCCCTCCTGACATTCAACAAAACCAGAATCAACCTACCTAACAGATGCTAATGGTGTCTCGGAGGTCATGGAGAGTCTGAAGGTCAAGGCCAACGGGCAGGAATAAAGGAGAAGTGAGGAGAGAGATACCAAGAGACAGAGATCATAAACAAGAAAGAAAAAAAAAATAGCATAATTCATTCTGTTTTTCTTTTTGAATAACCCATGCAATCTCACATTTAAGCAGACGGCTCTTAGTGAAGGGAAAGAAGATAATAATGAGAGTAGTGTGGACTCCTGATGGAAGGAAAATAACACTGAAATTGCTGTTAAGGTCTGGAACTGTCCAAAGTAAAGGGGATGTTTATGAAAACCCATTTTTACGTAAACCATGCACACCATAAAGTTAATTGAGCTTGACATCCTGGGGAGAAAAAAAATAATAATAATAAAATATATATTTTTTTCCTCATCATGGCTGGTTCTAACCCAAATCTACAAAAATCTTTGCTTTGGTCCATCAAGAAAATTACGCTAGTATAGTTCAATATACTAAAGTGCTCTTGTAAATCTATTTATATGACAATCTTCTAAATCAATCACAACACTAATGGCTCGGAGTAAAGCCGTGACTTTCATCAGGATACTGCCAAGCACATGACTCGAAGCCACATGACTCCCAAGTGCAGCAACACCGCCAAAAAAGCTTTGTTTTTATAAGTGAATCAGGAACACAACAACTCGCGCAGCCCTACTATATTCACTCAACGTTTTTTTTGTTTGTTGTTTTTAAATACAGGGCGCAGGCACGACGTTTCCAGCATGCTAAACTGAACAGAGCACCGAGAAGAACGCTTTGCCTCGGACCTCGCTGACCTGCACTGTGGCCTTATAGGTTACAATATTCGAAAGGCAAACAGAGCCAGACGAGTGCTACGGTCCTCTGACGCCTTGCTCTAATTGTACCGCATCCCCCTCAAAACCCCCCCAACTTCCTGTTTACAGATGGAGCCAGGATCCAGCACTGACAGGAATAAACCTTCTATTGTTCCAAGCATGTCTCGGGACGGGGCTATTCTTTGTTTATTGTGTCCCAGTGGACATCAGCGAGCAAGCAGGATAATGACAGAGTACATGATGTACACATATAAAACACAACAGGGTGTGCTGTTATCGGAAACTAATCAAGGGCAGGGTAGTGTGATGAAACGCAGTTACTGTTACCACCTCAAAGTGCATTGTTCTTTCAGAACGTCCCGAATGGTTTGATTTTTCTTACACCACGGCAATTTGTATTAAATAAAGAAAGACAGGTCACGCTTTTTTTTTTTTTTTTTAATCCATTTATAGTTTCATTCAAGGTGGAACATCTGCAGAACAAGTTCCTGCCATCCCTTCTGCTCACCAATCTTTCTCTCTCGTGTCATGTCACATGTCCTGTCCTGGTGATTGTCCGAAGGTTAGGTTACAAAGCACTGCCACTGGAGACTCGACAGTTTTTTTAAAATCCGTTTGTAGACCATCTGCCATACAAGTCCCTCTACACATCGGTACTATAGACATTAGGACACAAAGTGCACATTAATAGAAACCGTTCTCCTTCAGAGAATTACTCAACACAGTCTGACCTCGATCGAGCATATAGTCGTGCTGCGCGGGGGGCGGGGGAGACACACCAAACAAAAACAACGATTGCTTCTCATGTTCACTTTAAACTGCTTTTATTTACGAGCGCTGTACATGCTTTAAAACACCGGGTTAAACTAAGCGGAATTCTGAAGCTTTTTCATGTGCAGCATAATGAAGCCTCTCCCAATTAAAAAGTAACAGCATCCTGACAGGCTGTAATTAGCATTTTGGGTTTGTCCTTGAGGACCACCAAGGAATCTCACCATCCAGGGAAAACTTTACTGCGGTATTGACAAAGAGCTGACTAGCCCACAGCGAGACATAAACAGAGCAGTATAGCAACGATCAATAGGCTGGGTACACTGTGACAATTATTTCAGCATGCTCTCTCTCTCTCACACACACACACACACACATCAGCATCACAAAAAACAACAGTGCATATCTAGGTTATGACAGAAACAACAACAACAACAACAAAACAAAAAAACCCAACAACTCAGAAGACATTCCGGTCATGCCATAACGTGGCCCATCCTTATCAGCCATAGAAACTTCCAGAAACCAACTACAGAGAGAGATGAGCACTCACTGAGGCATGCGTGGAAAAGCGCCCTTGAAATCGCGTCAGATTAGCATGACGTCTGAATAATGCCTGCACCACAAAAGGTGAAAAGGAAGAAGTGAAATAAATTAATAAAACCTCCCTAGTACACGGAGAGCCTTTTGTTTGAAACGGCTTATCCAGAAATACATCCTCACCACCCGTCCACGCAAATTCCAGCTCTTCCTGACTGCTACCGTCTCTGTCCACCACCTGTCGTGTCCCAGCTGAGCCGGAGGTCCTGCCAGATTCTTCTGCTCGCCTGTGCAAGTCATTACCGGTAGAACTTCATACCCTGGTCCAAGCAAACGAGGCATGAAGCGCAGTTTGTATGATCGGACGGCATGCCGTATGAAATGAGGCATTATATTGAATTCTGGCATATTAATGGGACAGACATGCTGTAGAGGAAGAAATTAACCGAAAATAAAGAAAATAAAAACAGGATGTGCTGTCGGAAAAGTTTACTAGACAATGATGAGGGAAGACGGACAAGACCGAAGCCTGCTCTCTTTCTTAAAATGACCACGGCTACATTCAAAAGCGCAAGTTGTACTCAATTCATTCAAACGTCTGAATTCAACGAATTTGTAAGTCATTTTCTCCAAATCGAAGCTGAGCAATGAATTATGTTTTTACCCTAGCACATTTCACATTAAATTCAGCCCATGTGAACTTTTTTTTTTAATGATTTGGTCATATGCAGTAGGATTACTTAGACACACTATGTAAGCGTACAAAGACTGTCCAATCCATTATGCACGTAAATTAGGTGTAATTATAATAAGTATTATAAAGAGCCTAACAAGCCAATGCCTGAATATATGTCAGTGCCGATGAAACATGAGAGATGAAGATGGTCACGGTTGAGATAGCAGTATTTACAGTACACATGAACAATACATATGGCCTCTTTTCCTGAGTAGAAGTAGTGTTGAAGGCAAACAATGGGCTCAAATTTCCAAAATGCAACACGGCTATACGCCACAGTTTGCGCTGAGCTATGGCAAAGATTCAGCTTGCCTAGTCAGCGATCTACAAGATGACGAGGACGATGGTGTTTATGGCAGAAATAGGATGAAAGATGAAGCTTTGGAAGCTGGTCTTTGAGTAGACATGAAGCTTTCCTTTGATAACTTTTGTTCGGACAGATCTCAAGATGATGCGAGCCAAATTTGGAGGAGGAGAAGCAAAATTGGCAGTTAGATGTAAGGATTTTTTTTAGCACGTCGTTAACTTTTGACCAGTAGGTGGCAGTGGGAAAAAATTTGTTGTGCAACCTCAGGTCAAGGTACTGAATAGGTCTACCAATTTCTGTACCAGTGCACAAAGTCCTTGCTGAGATACAGTCTCACTTCCTGTTTATCAGCTTCACTGTCTGAGTCTTTGGCCCATTATGGATAAACTATTTGGAGTATTCACAATTCTTTTGATAACATCTGTGAGGTTTACTCTGAAGATGAGGTTTGCCAAATTTGGTGTTGATTAGACAATTTGTAAAGATGAACAGTAAAAAAAAAAAAACGATTTTAACAAAATCCAAGATGGCGAAATCTAATTAGGCGAAGGCTAATGCTGTAACAACGTACCTTGGAAGTGGGAAGTTGGAACCCGGAATTAAGTAGGAGAAGAAGGGGGGGGGGGGGGGGGGGCATGGATGCCTCAACAAACTAGCCAGCTAACTCTGATGAGTGAGCAAACTGTATAGACAGTGTTTTAGATTAAACAAGCAAATCATTTTGTATGCTCATTGATCAACATGAAATTTCAACTCATTTACAGCCGTGCTACTTAGTTTATTGTTCATCCTATAAGCAGCCATGTCGATTTGATGTCACTTGCTGAACTCGGATTGCTTCGAGTTTCCGAGTAGAAAATCTGAGTTGAGAATGTGTTTCCAAGTCGTTGCTCAGAAATTACAAGTTGCGACTCGTAAACCACTGCTAACCCAGAAGAACATTAAGGCTCGTCTGAATTTTGCCAAAACACTCCTTGATGATCTTCAAACCTTTTTGGAGAATGCTCTATGAACTGTTTGGAAGACAGGGGTCCCGTTACATCTGGCGTAAACCAAACACAGAATTCCACAAAACGAACATCATACCTACGGTCAAGCATGGTGGAGGTAGCATGATGGTGTGGGGATGCTTCAGGGCCTGGGCAGTAATTGAGAGAAACATGAATTCTGCTCTCTACCAGAAAATCCTAAAGGAGAATGTCCAGTCTTCAGTCTGTAAATTGAAACTTAAGTGCAACTAGATTATGCAGCAAGACAATGATCCAAAGCACAAGAGTAAATCCTAGTCCTAGAAGTAAGAGAAAGACTGATCTCCAGTGATCAGAAGCGTTTGGTTGCAGTTATTGCTGCAAAAGGTGGCACGACCAGAGTAATTTTAAGGGGGCAATTAGTTTTTCACAGTGGTGATCGATGTTGGAGATCTTTTTTTCTATTTTTGCTACAATAAAAACAATAAATAAATGAAAAGCTGTATTGTGTGTTTATTTCAGGTTGCCTTTATGTTGTATTTCGTTTGAAGATCTAAAACTTCAAACACACAAAGAATACATGACTTTTTCCACAGCACAGAAGCTATTCATCTACACATCACTATTTAACGCCCAACCACAAATGTCTGTGCGATGGAAAAAAAGGCATAAAAAGAGTTTATATTAAAAAAAGATATTTTTTTAAAAACCTCAAACACTGACACGATCAATGCCTAAAATACCTAAAAACACCACAAATCTTGGTGATTAATCAAACTTTTCAACAAGCTGCCATTATGTGAACAATCTACATGTTTATAAGTTCTGGCGAGAGGCTGTAGATGATAATTCTGACAGAAAACAAGTGCCTGAGAACAAGTTACACTGAAGAGAATCTACAAACACCATGAATTTCCACTCCATTTATGATTATATCTAGCACAAATAAAGCAAATAAACCCGATCACGTTGCTTCAAAACAGAGCAATCTAACCTAATATTTATGAACAGAAGTGCAACTGCCTCTTGAAAAGAAACATCATTTCTCCTTAAATTGAGTTCCAAGGTACAAGAACATTTGGAACATCACAGTGAATTTAAAAGCAGTGAATACAGACGTCTTCAGAGTGTGAACAGCGTTCTCTTCAGAGAACGAATGTGTACGCCATACACCCTGACAATGAGAGGCAGTTTCATTGTGTGTCCTCAAGGTCAAAGGCTGTACAATAAACACGGCGAGATCCAGTCAGTCCTACGCTATTAGACATTGGTCTAGAGCGTCAAATGACACTGTGCTTGTACCACAGAATCTCTGGCACTGGGGTCCGAGGTCGAGAACAGCATAAACGTTCGTATTTTTCAGAAACGTTCGGTCCAGATCAGATGATAAACTAAATGTGCAAAAGTTTGTGGACACCTGACCATCACACCCATACTGTATGTGCTTCGTGAACATCAGATTCCAGATGTTGTTTGCACTCCAGTCTCCTGGGAAGGCTTCCCATAAGATTATGGAGCGCGGTTCCGAGGACAAGATCAATAATGAGTTCAGGCACCGTTCCAGTTCATCCCACAGGTGTTCATCGGTGGGGTTCTTCTCGAGTTCTTCCAGTCCAAAATTGGCAAAGCATGTCTTCCCGGAGCTTGCTTTGTGCACAGGGGCACGGTCATGCAGGAACAGGTTCAGGCCCGTTCATTCCAGTGAATTCTAATTCTACAGAATACGAAAAAAAAAAAAAAAAAAAACATCTTTTACAATCTCGTGCTTCCAACTTTATGCTTGGGAAGAACCACATATGGGTGGTGAGGGTCAAGGGGTCCACATACTTTTGGCTATATAGTGCATACAAGTATAAAATGCAATAAGTAAATTAAATTAAAACAAACTTTGTTGAAACTGCAACACAAAATAGTTCAAAAAAAAATTTAATTGGTGGAAACAAATGTACATTTTTCTTTTCAATTAAATGAAATATTAAACAGCGAATGACACACAGCACATTCTATCCTGCATCTGTTTCTCAAAACAGAAAGGCAAAAAAAAAATATCTCCATTTTTGTTTTCAGCCCAAAGGCACGCTCTCTCTCTCACTTTTTTTTTTCCCCAGGAGTGGGGTTAAAGTACACAGCCTTGACATGACCTGTACCACATTATACTTGAATTATTAAGAACGATCTGTAAAGAAGCTTTTAAAGAAAAAGGAAAAAAAAAAAGAACAAAGCAAAACTAAATCGCAAACGCGTCCTTCATGTCTTACGTCCTTTACCCTTTTCTGTTTCAACGAGGGTTGAAATTTACTCTTCGTGTTTGGTCTGACTGCTGCTCAGGCGGGAGGGAAAAACCCGAAGCGTAGTTTTCAGATGTCTCACTGTAAAAAGAATCATAATTCTAAAACATAAAGAAAATCGGTCCAAACATTTTTTTTAATCCATGCTGACCTTGGCACGCTATTAAGATTGAGGCTTAAATATCAAGATGAAAAACTGAGTGTGCATGTTTTTCTGTTGACTGGGAGAAGAAAAAAACCCACACACACAACTCGGTTATGTTTGTAGCATTGACTCATCGGAGAGGCCAAAGTCCTTTTAACTGTGCCAAGTAGCCTGAATATCAGCTTCTACTACACGCTAGTTATTGAACAATAAGTTGTACTGCCTGATATTTTTATGCGGCAATCCAGGGCCCGAAGCAGATTACGTCGATGGGTGTGTCTTCGGTGAAAATAATGAGCTTCTGAACTCTCGCCTGCTCGTGTCTTAACAATACAAACCGGAGTTTAGACTTGACACGATCTTTGGTAAGATTCCTTCTGGGTGAATGAGGAACAGAAAGAAACGGAAGAGATGTATGGCTTTAGGACCGCTAGAATTGCCCGATCAAATCCCAGCACCGCCACGCTGCCACTGCTGGGCCCGTGATCAAGACCTTTAACTCTCAACTGCTCAGCTGTATACAATGAGATAAAATGGAAGCTGCTCTGGATAAGTGCATATGTAAATACGTAAGACTTATTGACTGTTCACACATTCGTGTCGGTAAATGTTGGCCATCCTCAGATTCGCGACGTAACTATCTCAAATGTTAATCAGCTGGCTCGTTCTGGAAAGACTGGCTTGTCCGTGTAACAAAACACGCACAGTAACTCCCCGAAACCTGCAAACTTGCATAGCTTGTTTTCAGTAACTTTACCCCTCTCAACCTCAGCAGGAAGGACAGCTTCCTTGCACGTGCTAAACTACAGATGACCGGCGAGGTGTGTACGAGCCTCTAAAACTGCTGAACGCGAGGTGTGAGGGAGTCATGCTGAGGTTAACGGTCAGCACTCGGGGGAAATGAACACCGCAGACGTGAAGAAACGCTCATCGGCCTCGCGTTCACGCCCTTTCTATGGCTCCCTTGAATAAGCAAAAAAGGTTTACTGGCATTCAAGAGAGATAGAGAAGACACAAAGCTGGGGCCAGATACAGCGCACGCCTGCCTAATCACATCATAGAGCAGGGGATGATGACCGGAAAGCCAATAATATCACCGACCAAACCGCTACGACCTTAGCAGGGCCGCGAACTGCACGGGTGCCATTACTTTAATGTTGCAAGTGCAATTATCAACGTTGATCTGTTACTTAATCAGAAGCGGCCGAATCAGCGACCCAAGCAGGGACAAACGAGATTTCTTTTCCGTGCTAGTAGCTTTTTACTCGTTGAAGCGGGAAGTTTTCAAAACAAGACAAAAAAAAGAAATCAAAACATCGCATGTAGCTACGTTTAAACTTCATGTTGTCGTTTAACGCTCCGGCTAGGACAACAACCTTGTAGACTTTTTGTGCTACATCAAAAATGTTTCAAAGGATAATTACTACACAGTCGTCCCTTCCACGGGAATTCGTAACCTGGTTCACGTCCCTGTCAGTCTGTATTAAATGAAACATTGCACTGCATGACGACTTAAAGCAAACGTAGGAACAGCAGTCATGATCTTCGTTAATATCCGACAAACTGCCTGGCTCCGTGGCGAACAGAAACCAAAACATTTTGTAACGGCACAAATTAACGGCCCCAGATGCTCCGATCTGCATAGGACAGCCTCAGAGACGCACCACATGGTCCCGAGTATGGGGACAGATTATTACTGATTACAACAGACCAGAGTGATTTTAAACTCCAAACGTTGACTGGAGTGTGAAAATGGAGCGAGTATTTCTCTCCCTCTCGATAGTCCGTCATAAATAGAGTTCATAAATCTGGATAGACAAACAGTTCCTGGCACACATGGATACAGCCTGGCAACGCCGTTCCCTTTAATCTGTCTAGAGTAATTGAATAAATTTCAACAACAACAACAACAACAAAAAAAAGTCAAGATCTATGAGGGAAATGATTTTCAACGTGCTACTACGCGATCTTTGAGACATTAGAAGATAACTGTTGCATGGGGATGTAAACACGCGGGGATCAGTCACAACGTGAACTCCGAAGGTGAAGAACGGTCCTTTCCACACTTCTATACAACATCCGATCCAATGTGCTGAAGAGAACAATGTCGGAACAAATTCGAGATCCCCTGTCCATGTGAAATGTCCCATGTTCTAATTTTGAAAAGTCTGCGAGAGGGCATCAGTAGAGGTGTGTTAGTAGGCCACCGGCAGAAACGTCCTTGGCGAGATTGCGCAAGCACGCCAGCACAAACGCTGCTAAATTACCACAAAAAAGATACACACCTAGCAGTAAACTAGGCGAATTACATAATGTCCTCACTCGCGATGACCTAAAAAGGAAAAGAGCTGAGCCACTTCATATATCTTACAAACAACAACTTGACTGGTTTTGCATATTTACGCCATTTAACGTGCTGCTATTGAACATGTGTGGGGTGGCCTGGGAAATCCCTTCATGAGGTCAAACGGATAATAATTTTAACCTAGCTCTGAAAACTAGAGGCTTTCCTGTACTGAAATACGTTGCTCTTCTGAACGCAGCTCGGCCAGAAGTGAATGATCTAGTCTGGTTACTACCAACAGAGAAAACAATCACACAATTACAGTACGTTTAAAGGGGCGTCACGGACCGTTTGGACAGTCGGTATCTGATTACGAACTGAGCTGCGAAGGTTTACGTTCTACTGCGCTACAGAATGTGATTTTCCAGCAGCTTGATCAGAGCGTGACATTCACTGTGGGAGGAAATTACTCTTGGTTAGTGAGGGTTTAGACAGGTTGTTTTTTTACCCACTGTGTGTATTAAACGGGCTCCGTACACAATATGATCTATACACAAAGATAGCCTTGGCAAAATTTCAAAAGAAACAACAACATCCCCTTTATTCAGAAATATCTCTGTCGTCTTAACGCTCAGATGACAAAGCATTTGATAAACGGAAAAACTTTATCATTTGGGCCAAAACCTGTTAGACATGGGAATGTTAGCTAAATACGGACTGAATAGTCACTACTAAGAGAATGATCGGATACGAAGATACTTGAAGACATTTCAACAGTAGACGGTTGGGGCTGGGCGATATATCGTATAATATCGATATCGTGATAAATGATTACGCGATACACTTTTGAGATATTGTTGATATTACTTTTTTTTTTTTTTTTAAATACATCGCCATAATTACAAATTAAATGGTACTGAATGGATGCTGTTGATCTGACATAATATAATGATCTTTGTAGGAATTAAAGAAAAGTATCGTCAAACTCAGTTTAACGGTTTGTATATTTTACTACCGTTTTGTGGACAGTTGGTTAGCTAAATTATAGATCATGATACACATCGTGTATCGGAGAAATGTCATCGAGTATTGTGATATTTTGTCATATTGCCCAGCCCTCTACACAATATGCCTCACTATATATATATATATATATATATATATATATATATATATATATATATATATATATATATATATATATATATATATAGTGACATATTTACTCAAAATAAATTCCTTTAAACTGAAAATTATAAATAATTTACATTAAATTCTAATACATTAATTACTAGTAGTAGTAATAATAATAATAATAATAATAATAATTATAAATTAAAAAGACGTTTCACAATTTTGAAGACCGAGTACAAACATTTTAACATCAAATCAGCAGCTTTCAATAAAGTTTATAAAAGCCATTAAAAAAAAACGTTAGAAAAATATCATGATACCGAACACAATACGTAAATTTAAATAATATTGATATAATATCAGTCTGCCCATCCCTAGTTAATACCTAATCTGCCTCATCCCAAGAGCACTCTCCATCTCTCCCTCTCTCTTTGTGTGTGTGTGTGTGTGTGTGTGTGTGTGTGTACAAACACCCAGCTCACTATTACTTTGAACACCATGGCCAAAAAGCACTAGCATTCTATTCTATGTATTGATTAGGTATGGTTTAGCTAGTTCAAAATCGAATGATTTTTATAGAAAATAGAAAATTTTATAGAAAATACACATACATTAAAAAAGTGCTAGAAACAAAACTGAAATTTCTAGGCCCAACAGGATGAGCGAGTCTTCTGTAGGAGTTAAAATAACAGTAAATAATGCAGGAGAGAAATTGCCACCATCTCGGAATGGACTGTTAATCAGTGAGTGACTGCACAGGTACACGGAAATGCTTGTTGCACCATGTCCAATGTTGTCCCTTCCAGATTTAATTCTGGGTCTCGGAGTGCCAGATGTGGCCCTGTTCGCTCCAGACAGCCATAAATTGGAATCGGTGGCAGGTTTGGAGACTTGACGGAGATGTCGAAGGCAACCAAGATGTGGCATCCACTCCTGGAACATGAAAAGGCTTATCCCGGGGTGACAGGCTGCAGGGCATCTGCTGATGAAGAGGTGGCAGCTAGACAGGCTCAAGTGAAACAGTGAGACCACAGACAGCCTGAACCTCCCCGACTTGCTCTTCTTTTAGAATTCACTCAGTAGGAGTTTGTAAGAAATGACAAAAACGCTGTTACCCAAGGCAGCCTCTCTTTTTTCATTTTATGCTAAATTGACTGTGAGGCCAAAACTCTGACACAAAAAAAAAAAATGCTGTGAAATTCTAGCAAGAGAACAGCGCAGTCGGCCAAACGTGATCTACATCAACTCGATTGCAAATTCAGCCTCACACATGGACTTAATTTTACAAAATAAAACACTTCCTTTGGGGTTTTTCATATTCGGAAATGCACAAGACACATTAAAGAGCAGCAAAACCTTCTCAGACATTTTACAAGCACGGATGCAGTGAGAAATCGAGGCGAGATGAGATCACTGACCGAAAGATTACTAATGAGAGATGGAGGGAAGGGGGCGGAGCTTTCAAAGGAGGGTCAGTGAAAAAATTCGATTTGTTTGTCGTTGTGCACTTTTTGCACGATATTTTCCGGTGATCTCATAGCAACGTATACGATGTTGGAAATGTGGAGCTCAGTGAAAAGTATCAAAGTTGTCAGGACTGAAAAAAGAAAACCAAAAGATACCACACACTAAGCAAACCGGAAAGAACTTTCTAGAAGCCTCCGAGCAAACTTTACAGATTCGGTCAACATCAAACAGGCATGTCTACTTCCCGACCTACTCAGATATTTACAGACAAAAAAAAAAAAAAAACATTGAGATGCTTTTACTGGCCCAACGTCAGGCTGGGTTTTAGTATTTAGCTCCAGGTTCGGAGAATGTGCCAGAACATTTTAGGGAGAGGTGTGCATGCCTCTACAAGAGCCAGGTTTTGACAGAACCCAAAACAAGGCCAGAAATTTTATTGCATCAAGGTTCACTGACGGAACAAGCTTAAAACTCAAAAAGCCGCCAAAGACAAGACACAATCCATTGGAGACAATGGACGAGTACGTTTCGAATTTCATTTCGGACAAACAAGAAAAGAAAATAGCGATAAGCTTTTCTCTACTCATGAATGCTACCATGAGTGACCTTGAAGCCAAAAGGTCTTTCAAATTAAAATACAATTAAAAGATGCACACCCAAAACTTCCAGAGATTTGGCCTTGCTTAATATTCACTGACTAAGCACTGCATGCGCTATCCCCCCCCTCCCCCAGAGAACACCCTGTGAGCTATGAATGTTTATGCACCAAAAGGATTAAAAAAAATAGAATTTAAAAAATAAATAAAAATGTTGCCAGCAACAATACTGTGGCTTAAGGATGCTTGCGACACCATATCCACTTCTCTCTATATAAAGCTATTAAATCTATATAATCCCTGAACAAAGCATTGCAGTGAGCTACAAAGGGACTACCAGCATAAGCACCTGTTAACAACGTAATATTCTCAGCATGACCTCTCGGCGGAACGCGGCGTACGAGCGGACGTTCTCCGCATTCCTCAGCTATCTCCGTTTCTCTACTCACACAAACCGCACGGAGAGCGATTACTCACAATTACTGCACTCGTCTGTGTAATCCGCTTCACTCGTTTACTTGCAAGCGTAGAACCGTATTATGGAACGTGTTGAGCAGTCAAATCATCCTGACAGCACTGAAAATGCCTGTTCGGAATAATACAAATGCATCATGTTTAAATACAATCCTCTATTAGAAACCAGCAAGTCGAAAACGTACGGTATTAAATGTTCTGAATATTACGTTGCGGCAGTACGTGGTGGATTTTAACCCGTTTTCTAGAACCAATTCCCACCCCCTAACTAGTTCTTCCCAATCACGCCACGGCTACCAACCAGAAAGGGTGAGGTTTAGAAGGTGCATCTTGTTGAACTCCTGCTCAGCCCTTAATCATTTTTGCTGACCTCGTTATCGTCCGTTACCGTCACGCCTGCTCGTTTACGAAAGAACGAAAGTCACCAACATTTGCGCCGCTCCTCTACGGCTGTCAAATTAAAATTCGGACTTCGAACATTCGTCGGATTTAAGATAAAAATGCACATTCGAACGCAACAAAACTAAGAAGTTCATTACTCTCTGAAAATGTGTACTTGCATTATTATTATTATGCCATTATCATGATCAGTGGTCTTAAAATGACCATTATTTATCACGATTACTTCTGGGACAATATATCGTCAAAAACAAAAAGTAGTTATCGTGACGGACCTACATGACAACGGCCATGATTGGCTAGTGTAACTCTGATTGACAGGTGAATGATCGAATCCCATCCCTCTCAAACATTCATGTCTGGGAGTCCCAAGGAGAAAAATTGGCCAAGCTCTGAGTAGGAGTGAAGGCATCCTCTCAACCCCCTGTCAATCAAAGTGACTCGCCAATTTTGCTCCACTGGACTTTTTGCTCTCTTGGACTCCCGGCTCAAGACGAGCAGCAATTTTTTAAAAACCCAGCAATACAGAAGTCAGATGTGTAAGCGCTGCATAAGCCTTTTTTAACCACCCAAAGAGACCACGTCCTCTTGTTCTCTATTGACTCACAGGACTTCACAGGTCAAAGTTCACCTAAAGTTGGCACAAAGCAAAATTAGCCTGGACAAGAAGTAAATATACAGCTTTCAAGTCCCATGTCCATTCTCATGCTGCGAATGAGCTTTTTATTCATGTTTGGTGTGGCCGCTGCTTTAGCTGGGAAATTCAGAGATTTGCCTTATTGTTGTGTCAAAGAGCATAAATAAACACAAAGTAAATACAAAGTGCATGCCTTAGACGGCACCTCTGCATCGATGTCGTCCTTCTCACCGAACAACAGTGAATAGAAAGCGCAAAGAACTGCGTCTGCATTCAACACGTGCTTCAATAAGGTGAAGATCGCATTCTGGAAGAAGAGAAAACAACATCCTCGTGGCCATGATCTTCTACATATCCACGCACAGGATATGCTAATTCCTCCTCTAGGAGGTTATTCACATTCCTCTGGAACGGAGTGAAGAGCGTGTGGAGTGGATCCGTGAGGTGATCCGAGTCAACAGAAGAGCAATGAAGGACAAGGTTGGAATTTAAAATGGTCGATCTTACAACCGCTCACTGTTAATTCACAAAAGGCTGCTAGAGTGACGCCATTGGGAGAGAATTTTCTCTTTCAGGGCCCACACAAGGTCTTGTGAATCACCTTCAGCTGCTGTGGATGCTTTCATATATTTATCCTAGAAGTCGGCGTTTCCCGAAACCGGTCTGGGACCGAGTTTTGAGCGGATAATCTGACCTGGATACTGTAGATTGGAGACCTACGAACTGCAGCCTGAGATTTTGAGCAATTAAATCGCATTCATGGACTCGGGTAACTGATCGGCGCCATGGTCTCCGTCATTAAGCCGGTGATTACGGAATGTAGCTTCGAAGGTCAGCGATGGTCATTTCAGATTAGATGGGTTTCCTTCAGGATTGTAGAAAGCAAATCAGCAGGTCATCAGAAACAGGCTTATCAGAGCAGTGAGGGACACAATGTACACCAACGGAATGCAGAGAGGTCTTTTTTCTTTTCTTTTTTCCACAGGCTAATGTACTCACACGTGTGTATAACAACAACAAAAAGCCACAAAGTTGGAAACGTGAAGATTTCGCGTGACGTTATTAAATATTATTAAGAAAGAGTCGTTCTTTCTCATGAATAACCCAGCTCCCTCTAGGCAGCTTTTCATCGTTCGTTTCGTTGTACCTCACAGTAACGACGTGCAAAGTTGACAGCATAGCTAAAATAACATCAGATGAAAATAAAAACACGAATAAAAGCGGCAGTGGATTCAGTCCGGCTCATATTTCATCTTTCTCTAAACATACTCCAGCTCTCTATTATCCCCGTCTCGGAGATTGATGAGCACGGTAGCCAATCGGCAACAAGCATGCGAGTTAATGCGCTTAGTTAATGTGCTTGGCACTTACACACCACCAGAACCAAATAGCTGCACCAATGCTGAAGAACAAAACGATATATGCTCGCTTACAGGGTCTAGTTTCCATCCATCCATATTTTTGTACTATTTTCCTGCGCAGCATCGCAGCATAAATCCAGGGAACACCACCACCAGTTTAACCAATAAGAAAAATCATGTAACGGCTGAAACCAGTCAGGTTTAGAAAGGCTGTTTTATATGTTTTAAGAGGTTTTACATTTTGATATATATATATAAGAAGCATGTGGAGTGAACTGGTTTTGCATATGGCATGCTACTCTGTTCCATACATCCATCAATCAATTTTCTGTACCGCTTATCCTACACAGGGTTGCGGGGAAGCCTGGAGCCTATCCCCGGGAACTTGGGGACACCCTGGACGGGGTCCCAACCAATCGCAGGCCATCACGCACACTACGGACAATTAGGAAATGCCAATCAGCCTACAGCGCACGCCTTTGGACTGGGGGAGGAAACTGGAGTACCCAGGTGAACCCCCGCCACGTCTTATAAACTAGAAATTACCCTACGACAATTGGGAGGGAGACAAACGTGTTAACCACAGAAGCCATGGTTAATGCTAAGGGCTATAAACACCCTATATATGCCTCCATCTGCACTTCATCGCTGCATTTTGAATGCTCAATTACTTGAACGAGAGCCACCAGATCAATAAGCTGTTAACAAATCCTGAGGCCTATGTAGAGACAGTGAGCACCGTGCATTCTGATAAGGACTCGGTATGCTGCTTGTGTGAAAAATGTGCGAGAGGAGGGAAAAAAAAACCCCCAACAACAAGAAGCAGAGATGCTGTAAAGCTGCCACAGATAAGCAGAACGGTAGTGTCCTCTGGCAAAGCTGAAAATAAAATCAGACGTGGCCACGTGAGGCCAGTGATGAAGCCCACGTGTGTTCGCGATAAGCTCCTGCTTTCGTGATATGCTCATTAAGTTTCGCTCGACACTGCATTGCATCACTCCACGTGTAATGATCTATTAAAGATTTGTCGAGGACATTCCTGGGAGTTCCGAGATCAGCGATCCGACATGGTTACAGCAACTACCACAGACATTCTCGGCTAGTTGGGGAAAAACCGTGCAAGACTAGCAACCCAACAACATTAAACGGTTTCAATGCACCAGAGTCGCAGAGAGCTGGCGAACCAGCGGGGTAAACACACCGACGCACGTCCGTACTGCAACTGCTGCGGCTCGGGACTATTCACAAAGCGACGCTTTTTTTTGGCACGGCGCAACCCAACCTGAACAAAAGAGACGAGTATCAAGTCTCCCATTTCAAATGGCCTGACATGATGAGGGCCCATCTGGTGTGTACACAACGCCGGGTGTGTCCTTTCCACCTGTGCCTCCCATGTTACTACGCAACACACACACACACACAATATGCATGGCTGTTGGATCTCAAGAGGGCCGTAGTCTGGGGCCTCTGTTGTGCAGGTAAAAATGATCGAGGCTGGTTCGAGCGCTCATAACAGCCGGGAGAGGTGCTAGTGCGATAGAAGAAGCGAGAACCGAACGTACCGCTATAGTAGTTATTTTCAGTTTCCTCCTGGGAATGAAGATCTTTCGCTACCGCCGGTGATGAATAACTAATTGATTCCGAAGTCTGCCAAGTGTACAAGTTTCCACACATCCAAGATGTAAAAGGTGAAAGACTCAATTCCTGCAAAGTCTTGCGTAAAATATGATTACACATCATAGACGTCATGCGCAGGTCATCGCCTGCTCCGCTACAAAACGGCCTACGGGGTAAGAGCAGGCCGGGGTGGTTATAATAATATACACAACCGCTCTGTGTACGGACTACGGAGCACTGCTTGTTAACGTTCCAAACATTTCTGCGGATGCATTCGAACTACAGATGTAAGAATACTAGCTGCCACATCCGCTGCTACCATTTTCACGCACCAATGTCCTCGCTAGCAGGCGCACCCGTGAGTCAGTGCCAGTCCATGGGCAGGATTAAACAGTAATAAATGGGGATGTAGATCTCAGATCTGACAGCGAATCAATTCAATTTTTTAAATAAATAAATAAATAAATAAATAAATAAATAAATGGATTCAATGCACTAAACAGAGATTCACTTTGATGGGAACACCTGCGCCCCTGCACGTTCAGTGAAATACTCACTCGGCCGATCATGTGGCAGCAGAGCACTGAATTAAAAATCATGCAGATACAGGTCTAGAGCTTCAGTTTAAGTTCGCATCGAACATGTTATTTGAGGTGGCATCAAACACGGCATGGTTGTCGTGCCAGAACACAGGCAGGTTTGAGCACTTCAGAAATTTTTGGCCATATCTATAGCCCCAGTGTGTGGCAGAAGAACTCAGCAGTGAAGCCGCTGCTTGAAATAACAGAAGGAAAGTCCAATTGAAGAGGCATGTCAAAAGACAAGAACTGTGCCAAGCACCTGTGATCCAGGACCAAGGACCAGCGTGCAACATCTGTGGCCGTGTGAATAATTACAGAGCACGTGCCGCCTTCGGGAGCGCACAGATCACACTGACGTGATTACATCCTCATCTCAAAAAGGCCACTAGAGGAGGAGAACAATCCATATTCCTGTCCTAATTTCTCATTGGTATTCACGCGCGCACACGACACACGCGTAAACAGGTTGCTCGAGAGGAGCCCGGAGAGCGGGCTGCGCGTGTCGGTGTTGCGAGTCACGTCTAATACGGAGTCGGCGTTTTTCTATCCGAAGTGATCCGTCGAAAGGCAACGATGCTCCTTTTCGATATGAATAGCAAATTCACGTTCGGATTTGTAAACAAAATCCTACTTTGTGTTTTTATTGTGTTTACGTTGCGAATATGAATCACAAATGATGCCGCATTTGCGAACCTAGTGCCAAAGCAAACTCTCTGGAGAGCTGAGAGGGTGGGGCTAAAGGAAACGTGTTGTGGCTCCAAACTTTTCATAATATACACATCGGGATGAGAGAAAAAAAAATAAGTTAACCTTAATGGCTTAGTGTTTAGCTTAGCGAAGAACGTTTGCCTCGCACCTCCAGGGTTGGGGGTTTGATTCCTGCCTCCACCCGGAGTGCTTCGGGGGTTTCCTCCAGGTATTCCGATTTCCTCCCCCAGTCCAAAGACATGTGCTGTGGGGCTAAGTGGCATTTCCAAGTTGTCCATAGTGTGTGAACGTGTGTGTGTGTGCCCCCAGCGACGGGTTGGCACCCTGTCCATGCCGTCTCCCACCTCTTGCCTCTCACCTCTTAGTTTCAACAAACCTAAAAATATAAGCGATAACTTGATATTATGTGGCATAAATTTTTATCTCTAAACAGTTTTATTTCTCTCTCTCACTAATTTGGTCGAGCGACGTTCCAAAAGTGCCTAGATTTCCTACAACTACACTGGGATGTTTCGCTATATATCACGCGGCTAGTCCGTCTTCGCCTTCGGAAAATTCAACGCGTGCGTTTGTTGTCTCCAGGAAGAGCGGCGGTTTACCGCACCAGACGGCAAACTCTCCCGGCTGCTTTAAAGTGCTTTTATCACCATGACGTCTACACCCCGAAATGAAAGCTGTGCTCGATTTAATACCCTTCGTTCTGCTTTGTTTATTCCGGCCACAGCATTGTGTCTCAGGGTCATAAATACCACGAATGAGGCTTTTGTCGTTGGCGGCTAATCGATTCCAGGAATTGGAGCACAGGCTTCTTTTAAGACTAATAATCATACTGCATAAATTCAGCACTTCGGAGGAAAATCATTTTCTCTTCTCGAGCGGTTCTCGACTTCGCATGAACAAGAATCATGAATGAGCAGATTGCATGCTTTCTCTTTCATTATCACGGACTTGCTGCCTTTTTCTCAAGGCCAAAAAAAAATATTATATATATTAAAAAAAAAATCTCACTGTATATTACAGATCGACAAATCCGATTGGTCAGAATGTGAGGATTCATTTTCTATAGCAGATAGTAGTTCAGGTTGTATTTCAAATAGCGGGTTTATATTAACCTGCTTGTTCCATTACGTTATTGTTTCTATAGTAACAGCTCTTGGATAGTAACAGGCACTTGTATGCTGGATGCTTGACATTGGCAAATTTTAATAAAAGGCTGCTATTTAAGAAAGAAAACCCTATACTCCTTGACATGATGAAGCTTTCTGTCGGTCAGTAGACGTTTAAGGAAGGAGTCTCCAGTGTCAGTAGTTTGTAGCAGTCGGTATGTTTTCCGCCATCTTCCGGACAGAAGGAGCATATGCTTTTTATCACGCATTTTTGGCCTGCATGGACCGATTCAATGGAACTGTAAAACGGTTCAAAAAAAAACATTCTTTAAATCACCATTAAGGATGATGTTCCGATCACAGTATTCCTTCGAGCCTTACTCCTTATGTCCACCTTTCATAAGGGTGCTGATCTAATGCATGCTGCTTCTACACATACACACAAATTAGGACTCCACCAACATTCCACTGATGACGTCACTGGAGGAAGAAAGAAAAATAAATAAATAAATAAATAAAAGGACATGAACACAAACATAACTTGTGTCAAATCCAAATCTGGGATTTCCTGCCACAGCCTCCCACGGGCATTCATCCATTGGCACATTATCGCATGTCATGAAGATTGCGCTGGTGTGCGAGTAGAGGCGTGTGATAGCAGTGTTTATGGTGCTTCATAGGGAGCAACAAGCGTCGAATCAACAGAGCGGTGCAGTTCATGCTGAAAGGATGGATGTTGAAAGAGGGAGGCAGATTAGAGAGAGAGAGAGAGAGAGAGAGAGAGAGAGAGAGAACACAGTGAAAGGTGTACAGACAGAGATAAGTAATTGGACAGGAAAGAAAAAAAAAAAAAAGAAGAAAGAAGCAAGATAGAGAAACGCTTTTAATATTCAGAGCAAGCAATTGTCTGCAATCTCAAGAACGATTTAGAAGCACGGTAATCACTTGTGGTCCAAGACCTCCAACATAACCCTTGACCTCAAAAGCAAAGCGGTGTCTAAAGGATGATCTCATTTCCACCAGCGCCCGTTTAAACCTGACAACGGCATCACTCGCAAATCATGATCACGGTTTTGACACACCCTTTAATTTGGTCACGATTAGTCAGAGACGCCAAAAATGCTAAACCACTAATAACATCATGATAATTAGTGAAGGAATTATCGAGGGGTATCGAATTCGACGAGGGGTTTAAGGCCTCCAGTAAGAGGGGTGTTTTGTTTTTGTTTTTTTTGTTTTTAAAGAGCAAGTCTAAGCAGCTCAATTACAAAAATAAAACTCTAGGGGTTGGGGGGATATGGCAAACGCATTACATAACGACTCTCTCTCAATATATTCGTTCTAACACCGATCACGACATAAAAAATTGAATATACAGATATCACTATATCCATAATATCTCCGCGTGTCTTGCGACGTGATCACAATGTTGATATTGTATCGTCAAATCAACCAGCCCTAAAATAACCCTTCGTTAAAGGAAAGCTCCACACTGAAACACATTAAAACACACTATACTGAAATATCTGATGTGCTCAGACATTCTGCTGCTGCTGTGTTGTTTGCTGCTGTGTTCGTGCAAATCCACACCCCCATGTGCAATAAAAAAAATTAAAAAATAAATAAATAGTGCAGAATCAACTTTCCGTCACTGTAGCCGTGTCGAAACACACAAGCAACACCGGGTTTATTTCATTGTGGTAGAACTAATGAAAACGGCGGGTCAGGGAAAGGTTGCTCGAGACATCCTATTGCCTCATCCCTGTAAAACTCACTGGAGCCGTTTACGAGGGAAACTCCAGTGTTGGCTGGTTTTATTTCAGTATTTATGTAAAAGATCAGCACCTGCATAAAAAGCCTGGATTATATACGGTTATGTACAAAAAGGCAAGCCTGCGGTCGAAGTCTAACGCAGGAGTAACGGTGTGGTTCGAATGCCGTATTCCTAGATCTTTTTACAAGTGAGCTTCTACAGCTAAAACAGCTGGCGACGACAGGCTGCCTATAAACCGCTAGGTCTTAAAGGAAGCCACATTAAAGCCGTCTCCTGTGCTCCGCAAAGCTCGCATAAACCCCGTCTGCTCCATAAACCGCCGAGAAAATCAACAGCAAATACAAACCGTCTGGACTTTCGAGCAACTTGACCGAAATAGGAGGAAACGGTTTGAACGATCTGGGACTCCGCAGAGTTGCTTCCCAGTATGAGACATATGAGACGAATCGTTCGATTTGGATATTCTCCTGACGTCCATAGTCCTCCCAATCTGAATTCTAGAGCCTGTCTAAAGTCTGAAGTCTGTCTTGAGGTGAATCCCTCGTGGTAAAGGCATGGGGTTCTCAAACCTGGACCTAACGGGATCACATGTTCTTCCCAGGTCCATGTAGGAAGTGGGATGAAACCAGAATCCAGTGGAAACTGGGTACTCTGGTTTCATCCCAGTTCCCAAAAACATGGAGGTGAAGCAGCTACTCTAAATTTGGGGCAGCTGAGGGTCGGGTGGTAGAGCGAGTTGTCTGCTAATCGCAGGGTTGACGCTTTGATCCCCGGTCCACATGCTGAAGGGCAAAACGATGAACCCCAAGTCGCTCCCAATGGCAGGCTACCACTTTGGTGTGCGAGTGTGTGTGTGTGTGTGTGTGTGTGAGAGAGAGAATGAGAAACAGTGAAAAGTGATTTGTAGAACCGCTAAGGTTAAAAAGCGCTACATAAGTGCAGACCATTTAAATTTCCCACAGGTTTGAATGAATGTGTGAATGTTTGTGTGGTACCATGCAATGAACCGGCATTCCGATCTTACGTACCCAATTTTCCTGGGATAGACACTACATCCACCGTGAACCTGGCTAGGATAAACTGTTTACTGAAGACAAATAAATGAATCATTTTGGTCAAAGAACACTTCGCGACTTATTTGCCGTCAATGTGGCTATTGAACTGATCTTGCTTGCAGTAATGTTCAGATCAGCTCTAAAGAGCGCTAGCCAAAAGAGCTCATCTGTTTAAGGAGATAAAAGTGGTTTAGAGAACACATTGCTGCTCTTTGATGACCTTTGGAGAAAACGGTGCTGCTGCTCCTCCGTGATAAGACCTACAAAAGGTATCACCATAGGAACACCACAACATCTCTTGCCATGACATCATCGCTACTGTAACTCAATTCATTTCTCAGCAACAATCCTCTCGTTTTACCCGCGCACTCCTACCACGCTTCCTTTGTTCACCTGGAAGCTAGCCCACTACAGAAGCAGCAACCTGAGGAACAAGCTGATGGACAAGACGTGCACAACTGCGACATGACAGAAATCCACATCTGGCTCTGCTACACCGCCTGGCTCTGCTTTGATTTGGGACTATAATCCTAATACAGACTTGCCAACCCCAAAGTCTAATAACACAGTCACACAGTAAAAATACAGTACATTTATGATTATAGTCCTTACGCTGGTTGTCTAAACCTGAGCACTCGTATATACAGGGTTTTACCGTTAAGGTAACTACCAAGTGCTTGGGGAGGAAAATCCGCCAGATCATCAGTTTAGTTAAGATGTAGACACTAAAAAGGTTGAAATGTACTTTAATGTCATTTTGGCTTCTATTCAAGGATAGAGATGTTACGTTCAACAATTATGTAGTGTTTTACAGCTTAACAAATGTGCCAGCTTCTTCCATAAAACCCTTAATATACACACACACTATATGACCAAATGTTTGTGGACACCTGAACATTACAGCCATATGTGGGTCTTCGCCAAACTGTTACCACAAAATAGACCGGAAGCACACAATTGTCTAGAACAGGGGTGTCCAATCTTATACGGAAAGGACCAGTGTGGGTGAAGGTTTTCATTCCATCCAAGCAGAAGCCACGTCTGTCTATTGAAGTTCAACTGATTAAACAGGTATGGCTCCTGCTCGGTTGGAATGAAAACCTGCACCCACACCGGCCCTTTCTGGATAAGACTGGACACTCCTGCTCTAGAATATCTTCGTATGCTGTAACGCTGTAAAGATTTCCCTAACCAAGAAGCCCAAATATGTTCCACTATGATGCCCTTGTCCACAAAGCGAGCTCCATAAAGACATGGTTTTGACGGTCGGAGTGGAAGAACTAGAGCGACCTTCACAGAACCCTGACCTCAACCCCACACCTTTGGTACGAACTGGAACGCCAACTGCACCCAGGCCTCATCGCCCAAAATCAGTGCCTGACCTCACTAATGATCTAACAGCTGAATGAACACAAATGCCCACAACCAGGCTCAAAAATCTGCTCGAAACCCTTCCCAGAGGAGTAGAGGTTGTTACAAGTGCAAAATGGAACTAAATCTTAAATGGGATGTTCAACAAGCACATATGGGTGTGATGATTGGACGTCCACATACCTTTGGCCAAAGTGTATATACGCACTCTTCAATTCTTACCACAACAATGTTTCTAATTAGCATTAGCACTATATTTTTCGAATCGTGTTCTCGGTCTTGGAGTGAGGGGGGAAAAAAAGCGCCATTTTAACCATTTATATATATATATATATGCGTCTGATGTTTGCTAGGTAGAATACACCTTGATGGATTTTATTTCACATTAATGAACTCAAAAAACTTTCTCCAATGACCCCGACTGAACACGAGGCCACATCTTTCAAATGGGTCGAGATGAGATCACCGGCTGAAATGATCTACTAGTGCGAGATGTCGGCAGGGGGCGGGGCTTCCAGAGGATGTCGGAGAATATCGAAAAGTTCGAAATATCTACGCACGTCAATCAAACCAGATCCATTCAAGTCTTGACTGGATCGTCCGGCATTTTAGAATGAGAGGGTTTAAAAAAAATTTTTAAAAAAAACTACTCTTTTGGTTATTTTTGAGTGATAATTCATAATTACGTACGCCGGTGTTAAAATCCGGTGCTCGAATGCAGACGTTAAAATGCCTGATCATTCAGATGCTGAAACAGCAGCGCTAATAGGTCGGCTCTCCACAGGAGACCTGCCTTGATGGGAACAGCAGTGATTTAATCCTCGAACGCTGCTCCTGGCACTCTGCTTATGTCTCGTACGCCATAAACCACATGCCGAATGACTTCTATTGATCTTAATAACTTGTTGAAGGGTACGTCAAGAAATTAGCCGCGGGTGCGAGCGAAAAAAAGCACGAGCGGCGAGGACGGGGACAGAAGGGAAGGAATGTGAATTGGCTCGTGGGGGAGGGAAGGTTACCTTAAAAGCGAGGACACAATAAAAACAGTAACAGTAAAGGAGAGAACTCAATGCACAGGAAGAGGACACGGATAATCACGACAGAGCACTGCCAGGAAGTATAGACAATGCTGCATGGGTCACAAACCTGTGAGGAAAAAAAGAAATAAATAAAATACACACAATAATGAAGGCAGGAGGCTTGTTAGCCTGGGGCACTGGGGCACTGGGGCCTAAATTTAGGTTGCTTTTTTTTTTGGTCATAAAATTTAGATGCGGAAACCATTCATCTGCACTGATTTTATTTTTTATTTATTTATTTTTAAATATATGGCAGTAACAAAATGCCTTTCAAGAAGGATGTTACAGAAAATAAATTACAACGTGCCATAAATAAATAAATAAATAAATAAATAAAGCGCACATGACGAGCTAAAACTGGAGATATTGTCTTCATATTAATCAACACCTTGACTAATTTGGAGATCGTTGGATGTGTTTCAGGGTCTAACAAGACATTTCGTCTTATGCTTTAATTCTCAGATAGCGTATCGTTTCAAACGACACATTGTAACAGCGCTGCTACTCCCGTCTGAAAGAGAGGACTGCGAACGTGACCGTTACGGTTAATCGACCGTTACGGTTAATCGGTGACCAGATACAAACAGACCAGTAGTAAGTTTGTGTGGGACATATTTCTGACACCCATTTTGATGCCTAAATCAAAATAAATAAGAAACATGTGCACTCGGCCCGTTTATATTTATGTCTCTTGTATCAAACAATGTGCGAAAAAAAAATAACTGGGGGGAAAAAAGAAAAACAAAAAAAGATTCCTATGGCTAGACCTCAAGCGTGTCAATTTTGAGTGAACGCCGAACAGCCCTTTGATGGAAGTACAGGTCTCTGAGGAACATAAATGGGCGTCTTCAGACCGGAGAGGAGTTGTTCAACCATCCAATCAACTACAGTTATGCTTATTATAATAAATCGGGTGAAAACGGTCGGGAAAACGCCTATCCCGGTTTGAGACCGGCTAGCTAATACCGTTTTATGATTCGTCCACACCTATTTACTAACCGGCCTTTCTGTGAAGACGCACAATGCCCAAGACGTCGATTCATGGTGATGCGATATCAAATGTACCACATGATCTAGGGTTGCGGCTCGTATAGCGCCCTAGCTCAAGTTTAAGGCCCCGAGGTTTCTCAGTAATCCCGGATCCTCTGAGCTACCCTCTTATATAACACAAAAGTCTCATAAAAGATTAAGGAGGTGTGAATTAAAGATGAACCTGAGCAACAGGAAAGGAGGGGGGGGGGGTTAATAAAAAAAAAAAATAATAAAAATAAAAAAACACCCACGAGCACCATGGGGTTGAATGCAAATAATAACATGGGGCGAAAGTTGAACTCGTTTGTGCGCTCTGAGCAAACCGAACAAGCATTCTTATCTGAACCACTGCCTGTTATACAACATAGAAACAATTATATGAACACGTATAAAGATTGTGAAATTGATGGCATGCAACATAAACTATTTAAAAGCGTGCCTGGGTTAATGAACAAAATATTTCGACCTTGTGCCTCCTCTGACGCATTAACACACCCGGCCTCAACATCCACACAAGCCTGATCAACTTAGAAGAAACAAGTCTTTCCGCTGGATAATGAAATATTCAAGGTGGTCATGTGATCGCTCTGCTGGCGCATTCGTGTGGAAGTTGGGACGATGAGGCAGAATTTACATGCGTCAACGCTGCTACAAATTTGAGTCTTTTGCCAACGCTGCATATACAGTACATCGTCTTCAAATGATTAGGTAGATCCGGCGCCACGACGAAACCTTTCAAGGTCCGTTTTCAGCAGTGGTTGGAAACGAATGGAGAGAGTTCAACTTCGATCACCCTCACTTTTAGGATTCGCATCTTACCAAGATAACCAAATTAGTAAAGATTCCCAAATCAAACAGATTACTAGGTTGACTCGAGTAATTAACTGAGAATCACTATAGTGCTGTTCAATGCTCAAAATCCGATGAGACAGATAGTGCTGATTAATTTTCTGTAACGATAGATTTTACCCTGATTTGGTGCTAACTGCGAGGTTTATCCCTACTGGGGGGGGAAGAAAAAAAAAAAAAAAGTCAACAATTTTGGTTGGAGATGAAACCAGCAGAAAGGCAGATCTCGAGGAAGAGTCTTCGTGACCACTGATTTACGTTATTCTCATCTCAACCAAGCAAGGGTTGGAAAATGGAATTATCTGGGTGAAGATGCACAGCCGATGATGTATCGACAAACCATATTTGTTGATTTATTGATAACAAGCTGCTACTATTGAGCCTGGGGGGGGGGGCGGGACATATACGTCCTAGAGAGCATTTCATTGGATAAACCCAAGACTTGTAACAGGAATAATGATAGTCTTCATGGAATTGCCAAACTATACAAATATTTCCCAAACTATTTTTTCTAGATATAGTATCAGTGTCCATAACACTAAAGGACGTCCATCCATCCATACCGCTTACTCCTTTTCAGCGTCGCGGGGAAACCTGGAGTCTATCCCAGGAATCATAGGGCACAAGGCGGGGTACACCCTGGACAGGGTGCCAGTCCATCGCAGGGCACAATCACATACACACTCACACACCCATTCATACACTACGCAGACTTTTAACACACCAAAAACCCCCCTACCCCGTTTTTTTTGGCCTGTGGGAAAAAAGGACCCCCCCCCAGCCCCCCCCCCCCCCGCCCAAAAACCCGACACACACCCCCCCCCCCCCCCCCCCCCCCCCCCCCCCGCGCGGGGGGGGGGGTTGCTCCCTACTAAACAACACCCACAACACAACCACCCCACCCCCAACCCCTCTTTTTCTTTTTTCGGCCCACACAACAAGCATACCTCAGCAAGTTGGACGAAAAGTTTTTTTTTTATTTTTTGCACCCCCTCCCCTTTCCCCCCCCTTTTCCCCCCCCCCCCCCCCCCCCCCCCCCAACCCCCACCACCCCCCCCACCCCCACCCCACCCCCCCCCCCCCCCCCCCCCCCCCCCCCCGCCCCCCGCCGCCCGGCCGTAAAAGGCTTTAGGTTTGAGTAGAGAAAGAGGAATGATTGTGATACAGACAGCGCGCACGCATGTGTGTGTGTGTGTGTGTGTGTGTGTGTGTGTGTGTGTGTGTGATTAATGAGGATTACAGAAAACAAGCTGACAGCTCTACAAGCTTACAGAGTTTACGAAATGCTAAGCCGAACGGATGACATGTAAAACGCTCAAACTCTAACCCGATCTTCTAATCACAGAAACGTTCTGTTTACACACTGCCAGGCCCACACACACACACACACACACACACAGAGAGAAAGAGGTGTATGACCTCATGCTCCTCCTGACACACATACAGATGTGTGTACTCCCAGATAGGAACATAAACACAGAAGCATGCTTGCATATACACAAGGCTGCACGCAGACAGAAACACACACACACACACACACACACACACACACACACACCTCTGATCCGTCAACATCCTAAAGGCATAGATGTTAGCTGCTGTTTGCAGAACCTTTCTGCAAGCTAATTGTCTCCATTCAGCAGACTAAGCTCACACTCTTATGCCACTCCTATTACCAGCTTCAGGTGGCCAAGTTGTGCAAAAACAACTAACCATCTTCTGGCTGTAACGGACCATCTCGCTTTTATCCCCCGACCGTCCAAAAATAAAAAATAAAAACATGCAGGTGAGCGCCTGGATGGATAAATAAAATAAAATAAAAATGATGTGTCCAATCTGATTCAGGCCCAACACCAGGATTTAAGCTCAGTATCAGATCAGACACCTGTGTGTGTGTGTGTGTGTTCCCAGCTGTCCAGATGTGAGACCTTTCGACAAGCATGCCGGCTCATCAGACCAACCTAACCTTTCTGGTGACGGCTGAAGAGCCGCCTGGCCTTTGATGCAGCACTCCAAAACAAAATCAATGTTTTGATTGCAATCATCTTGAAGGCAATGATCTGCAAACTCTTCATTACCGGAGTGCTGGGACGTTCTGCGGTGTCAAAACACTAGACGTGAGTAATGGCCTTCATTTCGGACGCCATGATTAATGAATTCAATCACAACTCCGCCGGCACTGTAGGCCTACTGAGTGGTGCTCAACGCCACCTGTATGAGTGGAGACGCGCGAGAGCGCACACACGCACAAGTACCAGCGCGATCACTTACCCGGTTTGACGGTCTTGAGGCGCACGGGCTCCCGGAAGTGGCGGATGACGGCGAGCGTGTCGCGGTGCGTGAGGCCGCTCACGGGCGTGCCGTTCACCTCGAGCAGCACGTCTCCAGGACTCGGCGCTCTGCCCGCGTGCCACCGCAGCGCCGCCGGAGAAGACGACGACGTGCCGTGGCTCATGTACGGAAACTCTCCGTGCTCGGCGCCGCCGCGGATCTCCAGCACGGAGCTCAGCTCTCCGCCGCCCCACGACACCGTGTACTCCTGCACTTTATTCGACCAGTGCTTCTTCTTCTTCAGCGTCTTAGACATACTCGGGCTCTCTTTCTGTCTATTTATTTATTTATTTATTTTTTGTTTTCAGTAAGGACAACTCCTCGTCCCGCGCGCCACCGGTCCTCCAGGATGTGCTCGGGCTCAGCACGCGCGTGCAGGCTGTGGTGCGGCGCTCGAGCTCGCGATTTCCATTGCTTAGCCGGTTTCAAACATAAATAAATAAAGAAATAAGTGAAAGTTTGCCCGTCGACGCTGCTTTAAGTAAGTAAATAAAAGTAGAGAAGCCGGGAGGGACGGTGCTTGGGATCTTAGTGCGGTGTTTTCACACGTAGACCGATTACACCCGAGCAAACCTCGAGCCGAAGCGCGCGCTCTACATCGCTGTTGTCGTACGGTAAAGAGAATCCGGTGCGCAAAACAACAAACTCACAAGAGTGCATAAATCCGCCTGATGTAAATAAACACTGAGTCAGACCCACACAGATCCCGGTGTAGTTCCGGTACGAATGTTTCAATCAGAAGCGTGTATTCAGCACACCTGGGTTAGTGCGCTCAGCGCGAGAGTTCCCGGTGTACCGGGACATACCTGGCTCCTAGAAACGCGTTCGTGGAATACCCGCCTAACCAGCTCTACCGCCAACCACCGACCAGATTTTTTTTCTTTCCCCCCCCGCCACTGGCTGAAATGAAATCCGTGGTGAAACGCCCTCTCGCGCCGCTTTAACGCCCACCCGCTCTTAACCCTGAACCGATTCCGATTCACCCGCACGAGCACGACGGTTCACGTGCGAAGAAGTGCGCGAGAACTTTGTTGCCTCGCCACTCTATCCAGCGGAGGAGTTACGCGCGAGTGACGCTCAGCGCGGCCAATAGCGAGAGAGGAGGAGACGTCGGGGGCGTGGTTATACTATAGTGGGCGGGACTTTCCACCTCCGCAAACAATGAAGACGCCATAACAACGCGTTAACTCTTTAACGACGGGCCGGGTGGGACACGGCTTCCCACCTGTTCCTCGAGCTGGAATGTTACTCCCAGATTACTCGTAAGTGTAAGCGTGATGAAAGCCATCATTCTGTCGTTAAAAAATAAATAAATTAATTAATAAATAAATAAAGATTTAACCAGCAATTTAGATGGCTGGACCTTTAAAGTATTCCAGTATTTGCATCAAAACAATATCATATGTCAAATTTTTTTTAACACGCTGAAGGAATACAATTTTGATAAATAAATAAATCCATAAAGCCGACTGAAATTGTGTTATATTAGTTGGTTATAATTATGCCATAATGATTTACATTCCCATCAATGTTTATTAGTACCGGAAGTTCAGCTCCACTTGCTGTTCACGTGCACTGTGGTCTGTGTTGAACTTTATCCTCGCTGCAATTAAACTATTGATTAAGATGATTATTTTATTTATTTATTTTTTTTAGACAGGACAAGATATAACGGTCAACTGAACGGCAATATTGCCTACCTAACGTTATGAGGAACAAAACATATTCCAAGCACCCCCTGGCGTCGCCACTGCATATGACATCTACCCAACAAGGTCACTTGAAAAACACAGGTAAATGCTGTATCTGACACTTGGCACATTAGAATGCAGTTTCCGTGAAGGAAAGAGTCTATTCTTCAGTATTCATTATGTATTCTTATTCTGTAACCAGGATTGTAATAAGCCCCCTAAGTGGCATGCCAGTCCACACACATTCACACCTGGGATCCTTGTAGCCACACCACCTACTGTAATGTTTGGGGAGGAAACCGGAGAACTTTAATCTTTCCAAAAACGACATCATATTAAAGGAGTATATGGTATAGGAGGTAATTTGCGAGAACAACTTTTGTCCAGTTATTGAAACTTTTTTATCAGCTAGAAAATTGTTACAGTCGACTGAATTAATATAAAAGAACAACAGGTACAGTATGTAGAAATCTTACCTTTTAATACATCATCTATTTTACCTTGTTATTGTAAATTATAGTTCGTAAACATTCTTTATTAGGATATATATATATATATATATATATATATATATATATATATATGTATATATATATATATATATATGTGTGTATGTATCTATGTATCTATCTATCTGTGTTTGTATCTATCTATCCATCCAGCGATGGACTGGCACCCTGTCCAGGGTGTAACCCCAACTTGTTCCCCATGCCTCCTGAGATAGGCTCCAGGTTTCCCCATGACCCTGAAGAAATGTCTGGTGGTTCATATAAAACCCCTTATATACCCCTCACCCTGGAGAACATATGAAACTTTGGAGATTAAGATGCTCTAAGTTGAATTACACCCATCAGCCATAACACTAAAACTACTGATAGGTAACGTGAATAACACTGATTATTGACCATGTAAATATAAACAGAGATGAACCATTTTCTTTCAAGGTGTTGTGCAACAGTGCCCTCTGCTGCTAAATAGAAGGAGGGGTCCATAGATTCACCTTCGTATCCTTTTAGTATGTGTATATTGTCGCTCAAGACCTCAAGGGTACAGCTTTCGTACCTTTTAGTATGTGTATATTTTACCTAGGGGCGCACGGTGGCTTAGTGGTTAGCACTTTCGCCTCACACCGGGGTTCGATTCCCGCCGGGGCCATGTGTGTGTGGAGTTTGCATGTTCTCCCCCATGCTGCGGGGGTTTTCTCCGGGTGCTCCGGTTTCCTCCCCCAGTCCAAAGACATGCATGGTAGGCTGATTGGCGTGTCTATAATGTCCGTAGTGTATGAATGGGTGTGTGAGTGTGTGTGTGAGGGTGTCCTGTGATGGACTGGTACCCTGTCCAGGGTGTACCCCGCCTTGTGCCCGATGCTCCCTGGGATTGGCTCCAGGCTCCCCGTGACCCTGAAGAAGGAGTAAGCGGTAGAGGATGGATGCATGGATGGATGGATGTATTGACATGTCCAGTAGAAAGATACATATTGAAGGTGCATATTATACATATTGAAGCACACCACCTACACAGTGACAAGTCTGGTTCAGTACTTTTTTTTATTATTTACAATGCATGAAGTACTATGAGCATCCTGGTTGACGTTTTTCCTCATGATAATTCACACTGCCATTTTAACAGACTTTCAAATACTTAATCTCAAGTGAAATTTGTTACCTACTGAAACCTTGGATGGTTGACAGAATGGCTCATAGATATAAATACTCACCATCCACTTTATTATTAGGAACATCTGCACATTCATGCAGTTATCTAAACAGCCAATCATGTGGCAGCAGTGCAATGCAAATAATAATAATAATAATAATAATAATAATAATAATAATAATAATAATAATAATAATAATAATAATAAAACATGCAGATACATCTCAAGGTAATTCAGCTTCATGCAATGTTCATGTCAAACATCAGAATGAAAAAAAAGTATGATCTCTGTGGCGTGGATGTTGGTACCAGAACGGCTGGTCTGAGTATTTAATAAACTGCTGATCTCCTGGGATTTTCACACAGAGCAGTCTCTAGAGTTTACACCGAATGGTGTGATAAACAAATAAAAATAAAAAAAAAGCAATGAGGTGATTTTGATTCTTTTTTTTTAATGTTCAATTGTCCAGTTTCAGTGAGCCTGTGTCCGAATGACAGCCATTTATCTCTTTGTTCCTCTGTTAACTCTTCACAGCCAGGTGTGGACAGATAAAGCCCTTCAACATTTGCCCAGTCCTTTGTCTCACTGAATACCATTTGCACGCATACCATTTACAAACCTTCCTGAATAACATTTGCTCGTACTCCTATGACTTCCTGAAAACCATATATGGAGTTGTTCCTGTCTTCCATTGATATGCTTCCTGTTTTATGCAAATATGCCCTCCCACCTAGCCAATCAATAGTTAACCCATTGCCTCTGTTGTGTGCCAAGCCTGATCTATACTCTGCCTTTCTTTGAATAAATCAGAGATCTTGCCATTTGAACTTTGTGTGTCTGTGTGTTATTTGGCAAACTCTCCAGAGCTTGGTGCATTAAGTGTGTAGCGGGACGTGTTCACAGCCAATTGTGTGTAGCACAATTGGTTGTGACTGGTGTGACTGTGATAGGGGAGAGAGAACAGCCCATTTTGCATCCTTAGCTCCCAGACATGGCATCCTCAGGATTCGAGCTTCTAATCTCCCTACAATTTGTGACCCATTCAGAAGTTTTCTTGCGCCACTCAGAAGTCTGTCAATTTTAGTCCCTGGACTGTAGTTCCTGCTTGATGTCCTTTATTTACAGACAACGAACTCCTGCTGTAGCTATCACAAAGTTTGTGTTATTTTCCATCTTATTAAAACCAGAACTCATCCAGGGACATGGAAGGTATTCTTTAAATCTGGAACCTTGGTAAAGGCCATAAATGTCGGAGACCGTAAAAGCAGTATTGTAACTCGAAGACTGTAACCAAGACAAGGTTCTAACCATTATCAAAAAGGCCAGATTACCACACAGTGTCACACAATGTCAGTTTCCATTTATTTCAGTTTGACATGAATGTGACATGGATAGACTGCGTTTAAACACTCCAGGTTTATATATCAGTCCTGCTGCTCTAGTGTTCTTTAGGTAATTATTAACGGAGATAAAAAATTCGTACCCCTTCATGGTCATTGCTCTCAATGTCAAAATCAAATCCAGCATTCCACTTCAACAGGGACACTTATTTTATTTGGACACTTGTCGACTTGTGAAAATGACGGACGGCATTTTCTTTCAAAGCCAAGGATATGAGCAAGGTAGGAATCTTATTCTGTTCTATGTGATTTGATTAGGGTGTTATGGAGACCATTTTCAATGTCACACTACACTTTAACATGCTACACAGTGTCCATATACTGTATATAATATATACAGTGGTGCTTGAAACATTTTTCAGCCCGATTACGCACCAACAACTCTTTTTCTGAGGTCCTCAGGTCCTCCTTTGTTCATGCCATGATACACTTGTGTTGTGAAGATCAGACTTTGATAGATCCCTGTTCTTTAATTAAAACAGGGCACTCACTCGCACCTTTGTCATTCTCTTGATTGAAAACAACTGATTCTAATTTCACCTTCAAATTAACTGCTACATCCAAGAGGTTCACATACTTTTGCCATTCAAAGATATGTAATATTGGATCATTTCCCTCAACAAATAAATGACCAAGTATAATATTTTTTGTCTCATTTGTTTAATTGGGTTCTCTTTTAGGACAGCTGATAATGTTTTAAGGTCATACTTATGCAGATATATAGAACATTCAAACTTTCAAGCACCATTGTATATGTGTGTGTGTGTGTGTGTGTGAATATACAGTGAGGGAAAAAAGTATTTGATCCCCTGCTGATTTTGTACGTTTGCCCAATGACAAAGAAATGATCAGTCTATAATTTTAATGGTAGATTTATTTGAACAGTGAGAGACAGAATAACAACAAAAAAATCCAGAAAATCGCATGTCAAAAATGTTATAAATTGATTTGCATTTTAATGAGGGAAATAAGTATTTGACCCCTCTGCAAAACATGACTTAGTACTTGGTGGCAAAACCCTCGTTGGCGATCACAGAGGTCAGATGTTTCTTGTAGTTGGCCACCAGGTTTGCACACATCTCAGGAGGGATTTTGTCCCACTCCTCTTTGCAGATCTTCTCCATGTCATTAAGGTTTCGAGGCTGATGTTTGGCAACTCGAACCTTCAGCTCCCTCCACAGATTTTCTATTTCTATTTCTTGAGCAGGGAGACCTTGCGGGCGCTGCAGGATTTCAGTCCTTCACGGCGTAGTGTGTCACCAATTGGTTTCTTGGTGACTATGGTCCCAGCTGCCTTGAGATCATTGACAAGATCCTCCCGTGTAGTTCTGGGCTGATTCCTCACTGTTCTCATGATCACTGCAACTCCACGAGGTGAAATCTTGCATGGAGCCCCAGGCCGAGGGAGATTGACAGTTCTTTTGTGTTTTCATCCATTTGCGAATAATCGCACCAATGGTTGTTACCTTCTCCCCAAGCTGCTTGGCGATGGTCTTGTAGCCCATTCTAGACTTGTGTAGGTCTACAATCTTGTCCCTGACATCCTTGGAGAGCTCTTTGTTCTTGGCCATGGTGGAGAGTTTGGAATCTGATTGATTGCTTCTGTGGACAGGTGTCTTTTATACAGGTAACAAGCTGAGATTAGAAGCACCATCCCTTTAAGAGTGTGCTCCTAACCTCAGATCGTTACCTGTATAAAAGACACCTGGGAGCCAGAAATCTTTCTGACTGAGAGGGGATCAAATACTTATTTCCCTCATTAAAATGCAAATCGATTTATAACATTTTTGACATGCGTTTTTCTGGATTTTTTTGTTGTTATTCTGTCTCTCACTGTTCAAATAAACCTACCATTAAAATTATAGACTGATCATTTCTTTGTTAGTGGGCAAACGTACAAAATCAGCAGGGGATCAAATACTTTTTTCCCCCACTGTACACACACACACACCAGTTTCTGGTTTTAACTTGCAATGCCTTGTGTTTTTCATCATGGCAGTCATGAGAGATGCGTAAGATAAACCACCAATGGATGTGCAGGTTACATGCAACGTCTCCAGCCTTGAATGTGGTAACCATGGTCACTACATTACGTGATATTTGTTAAGATCACTACATTAAAATCAAGAGTTACTTGGGAAGATGATCTGTGGATATTTCAATAACATTCATGAAACAAATGCAATATACTTTTACAGACACGACTCTCAAAATAGGGTCTATGAAGCATAGTCTCACTTTTTTCTTAGTTACAGTGGTGTAAATCACAAAGACATTATATTTATTATTAAGTTCCTTAAGTTATTAACTCATTTGACTGGTTAGTTAAAGTAAATGGATTTAATCCAGACCTCAATAACCCCAAAAAATGTAGGCATTTAAATTAATAACTACTTTTCTTTTTCTTTTTTTTTTAATGAAATGCCCATTTTAATTTGAATAATTTTAATAATGTATTGTGTGAGTGAAAAGTTCAGGAATAAAAAGTTCTAACAAATAACCAAAAAAATAGTTAAGTTCACATTTACTGTAAATATTATGTGTTGTTGTTGTTGTTGTTGTTGTTGGACTATAGCACTTCACTTATACAGTCACAACAGCTTTCTCAGAAAAATAGAAAAGAAACAGAAACATTTACTCGGTTTAAACATTTGATGTTTTCTATGTTCCATTGTGAATAACACATGGGTTTGTGAGATTTGCAAATGATTGCATTCTGTTTTTATTTATATTTATTTACATTTTACACAGCGTCCCAACATTTTTGGAACTGGGGTTGAAATTCTAACAACATCCAAAAACTAGATGCAAGTTTATGCATGTTTAATTATTTGAGTATTCATTAAATATTATTTAGCATTAATAAAAAGGTTTGAATGAAAAATGTGTGTGTGTGTGTGTGTGTGTGTGTGTGTGTGTGTGTGTGTGTGTGTGTAGGTCAATTAGCACTCATCATGATTCCCAGTCTCCTGGGTCTTAGCACACTGATCATCATATCTTGGATAATATGGAGCTTCTTCAAAAAGAAATCGTCAGTTCTGGGGTCCTCAGCAGTGTCTTTTGATCAAAATGGTAAGAAGTAAAAGGTGTCATCGCTGTTAGATGTATGCTGATGTAAGATAAACTACAAACAGCTAAAATAGTTGCTTCATATAGCTTTCCTATCCTCTCTTGATCAAATATCCAACATACCCCATGATTAAGATTATAAACACACGTCGTGTGCTGCCTGCTACTTTTTTTTTTTTTTACAGTCGTCCTGCTCTGTATGAGAGTCTTCAGTCCTTTATGACTGTATCTGCAGGTCTTCTTCCTGGACACAATGCTCTGAGCTCATGGGAAATGCCCGCCCACTGCATCCTGGACGAGGTGGAGTTCCTGAAAAATGGCCGGTTCGGGGCTACCTGCAAGGGCCAGCTAAAACGAGATGGAGCTGCCAGCGCTGTGATAATTAAAATGTTCAAAGGTATATGGAGTAATATCATTGCATGCAAGAAAATGTTTATATTTGTCAAAAAAAAAAGGGGGCCTAGGAGGTATGATGGTACAGTGAGTAGTGTTATTTCCTTCCAACGAGGTCCTTGGTTCGATCCCGATCTTAGGTCTGTGTGAAGTTTCACGTGTTCTTCGCGTGTTTGTGTGGGATTCCTGTGGGGTTCTCAGCTTTCAGACGTACCTTTTCGGTGAAGTGATGACGCCACAACAATTCCACAATTCGAGGCGAAGTTGCAGCTTGTAATTCCCCACCTACCACCAGTAAAAAAAAAAAAAAAAACAACACCGAAAACGTGAGCATTCAAAATGGCAATATGGAGTAGTCTTCGCAACTACCAGTTCCTTCCTGTTTATGGAATGATCTCAAATCAACATGGCTGCACACACTGTAAATACTAAATTGTCCCTTCTTTACTTTGAAATGAGTATAGAGCAGTATTGGCTTTAGATCAGTTCATATACAGGCACAGTACATGATTAAATCTATAACAGCGACCATACTAATCACTGTTTTGAGAAGATAATCATCAACATGAGAATTATCACCCAATGGTAGCAGGTTAGCTTTCTGCTAAAACTACTTGCTGTTGTCCACTGGCTATCTTGTTAATAACGCTACATGCTGTTGTCCGCTTTTGTATAATAGAGCAGCATTATAGTAATGTAGCCACACGGGCCTGTAACTGTAAAAGTGCACTTGAAATGGCTTTTTATGAACTTTACGGGCTCTGGCAATGCGAACAAAAGACACGCTTTCTTTTGTTTTGTTTTTCACTAAGCAAGTCCAATGTGCCAAGGTGGGAAATTATGGAATTATCACTTACAAGGCAATACAAACACAACCTAAACTCCACCTAGGTGTGAACGTGGGTGTGAATATGGGTGATCTCAACCAGCTCCCTAGTTCAGTAGTCATGGCACTGAGAAGGATGTCGGCCCTTTTAAGGGAAGTCTCATTCGCAAAATCTTTCCAGTGCACCGGAACATCCATCCATCCATCTTCAACCGCTTATTCCTTCCTCAGGGTCGCGGGGAACCTGGAGTCTATCCCAGGAAGCATCGGGCACAAGGCGGGGTACACCCTGGACAAGGTGCCAGTCCATCACAGGGCACAATCACATACACACTCACACATCCATTCATACACTACGGACACTTTAGACACGCCAATCAGTCTACCATGCATGTCTTTGGACTCGGGGAGGAAACCAGAGTACCCAGAGGAAACCCCCGCAGTATGGGGAGAACATGCAAAATCCACACACACATGGCCCCGACGGGAATTGAACCCCGGACCCTGGAGGTGTGAGGTGAACGTGCTAACCACTAACATTCGCTCCCTAAAATATTCCGCAATGCACTGCAAAATCCGTGTGGCATCGATGGGATGGGATCTACAGTCATGGACGAAATTATTGCACCCCTGGAACGTTTCCAGAAAATGCACCATTTCTCCCAGAAAAGTATTGCAATGACAAATGTTTTGGTATACACATGTTTATTACCTTTAAGTGCATTGGAACAGCACAAAAAAGCATAAGAAAAAAGGCAAATTTGACATCATTTTACACAAAACTCCCAAAATGGACTGGACAAAATCATTGGCACCCTATTAAAACTGTGGGTAAATAATTTAATTACAAGCATGTGATGTTCATTTAAACTCACCTGTGGCAAGTAACAGGTGCTGGCAATATAGAAATCAAAACTGAAGCCAGTTAGAGTGTATAAAAGTTGGCTCAACCTTTGTGTTGTGTGCCTGTGTGTGCCACACCAAGCACGGAGAAGAGAAAAAAGAGCCGAGAATTGTCTGAGGACTTAAGAAGCAAAATTGTGGAAAAATATCAACAATCTCAAGGTTACAAGTCAATCTCCAGAGATCTTAAAGTTCCTTTGTCCATTGTGCGCAATATAATCAAGAAGTTTATAACCCATGGAACTGTGGCAAATCTCCCTGGACGTGGACGGAAGAGAAAAATTGATGAAAGAATGCAACGCAGGATAGTTCGAATGGTGGATAAACAACCTTGAGAGCCAGACTGCAGTTTGCAAAAATGTACCTGAGTAAGCCTCAATCCTTCTGGGAGAACGTTTTGTGGACAGATGAGACTAAGGTAGAGAGCTTTTTGGCATTCTACTGTTTACAGAAAACGGAAAGAGGCCTACAAAGAAAAGAACACAGTACCTACAGTCAAACATGGTGGAGGTTCAAGGATGTTTTGGGGTTGTTTTGCTGCCTCTGGCACTGGGTGCATTGACTATGTGCAAGGAATTATGAAATCTGGAGACTTTATCAAAAGATTTTGGCCCATAATGTAGGGCCTAGTGTCAGAAAGCTGGGTCTGCGTCAGAGATCATGGGTGTTTCAGCAGGACAATGACCCGAAACATATCTCAAAAAGCACCCAGAAATGGTTGGAGTCAAAGCGCTGGAAAATTCTGAAGTGGCCATCAATGAGTCCGGATCTAAATCCCATAGAACACCTATGGAGAGATCTCAAAATTGCTGTTGCGAGAAGGCACCCTTCAAATCTGACAGACCTGGAGCAGTTTTCAAAAGAAGAGTGGTCCAAAATTCCAGTTGAGAGGTGTAGGAAGCTTGTTGATGGTTATAGGAAGCGATTGGTTTCAGTTATTTTCTCCAAAGGGTGTGCAACCAAATATTAAGTTGAGGGTGCCAACAATTTTGTCCGACCTAATTTTTGAGTTTTGTGTAAAATGATGTCAAATTTGCCTTTTCTTCTTCTGCTTTTTTGTGCTGTTCCAATGCACTGAAAGGTAATAAACATGTGTATATCAAAACATTTGTCATTGCAACACTTTTCTTTGAGAAATGGTGCATTTTCTGGAAAAGTTCCAGGGGTGCCAATAATTTCATCCATGACTGTATGTTCCCTTACTGGAAATGTCATCATATTCATGGATGTCTTTCAGCTTGTTAAAAAAAAAAGAAAAAAGAAGAAGAATGGTGTCGCTTGTTATTGTTGTGGCTCTCAAATGATTACTTACATGAGTGATTTTTAACTTTATTTGATGTTCTATATATCAGGGGTCCCCAACCCCCGGGCCGCGGACCGGAACCGGTCCGTGGGTCATTTGGTACCGGGCCTTGCATTATTTCCGTTTGATTTATTATTAGAGTCTGAATGATGTTTTATTGTGAAAAATGACCGGATTCTCTCCGTTACATCCGTCTACGACTCGCTCTCGACGCAAGTCAACACGCTTGTCTCGGTCACGTGATATGTTACTTGGTCACGTGATACGTTAAGGGGCAGAGCGGAAGTTACTCATGCAATGTTGTTGGCGTGAAGCTGCGATTTCACATCGGATTCACGTTTATTATTAGATTTTTTAAAAAAATACCCCAGTTTTTAATGCCGGTCGTATCATTTTATTTTGTTGTATTTATCCGCCACACCTTAAAGGCCGGTCCGTGAAAATATTGTCTGATATTAAACCGGTCCGTGGCGGAAAAAAAAAAGGTTGGGAACCGCTGCTCTATATGGTTTGTTTGAGTCCAATGACCTTTAAGTGTTTAATGATTTAAAAAATATATATATAAATAAATAAGTAATTTGCGAGAAATTGAGTCATGAATGTAATCCATTCATCTATTTTCTATACCGATTTATCCTTGTCATGGTCATGGGGAAACCTGGAGCCTATCCCAGGGAGCTTCGGGCACAAGGTGGGGTTACACCCTGGACAGGGCGCCAGTTCATCACAATATAAGCCTTACACGATATTGACTCACGAGCTACGGAGCCGATTGAGACGCACCATGTGTGTGTGTGTGTGTGTGTGTTGCCCTGCAATGGATTGGAGTCCCATCCAGAGGTGTATTCCAGCCTAGTGTTACCGGGATAGGCTCCGGATCCACCGCGACCCTGACCAGGATAAAACCGTTGTTATTTTGTGCCAAAGTATTGGCACAGATGAAGCAGTACAATATAAGCCGCTTGGCATGGTGTCAGTTTGGTGTAGTCGATCGAGCAGCATCGTCATTGAACCTGGAGTCAATTGAATTAATTGAGTCCAGCCCGGTGTTGAGTCTCAGTGACGTCGGATGTTTACTGCCACTTTGGGGTTGGTCACTGGAAGGATGCACGACATTACACTGCGCGCGCGCGCGTGAGAGAGAGAAAATCCCAGACGTTTCTGAAATACTCAAACCAGCCCGTCTGACACCAACAACAATGCCACATTTTCCTCATTCTGCTGTTTGATGTGAGTGTTACCTGAAGTTGTTCACCTGATAATTAATACGAGACGTTAAATACAGTACACACACCACGTGAGATTAAGTAAGTTAGGCAAGTTGTGCTTGGAAAAGTTTGCAGATCTCCTGATTTGAGATATGACCTTGCGTTGACATCCATGCGTCTGTTTCAGGAAGTTCAAACAGTCACGAGGCTGAAGTGTTCATGGAGTTGGCCCTGTTCTACTCGGCAGTCTGCAAACACGACAATCTGGTGCGAATGCTGTACTGCCAGACACGACTCTCTCCCATGTACTTGGTTTTCGAGACGAGCACTCCAGGAAATCTGCTGCACTTCCTGTGGAGCCTGCGGGAGGTAAGGATCACAATCGGTAAAAATGGATATTTTGTAAACGAAAAACGTTTTTGATTTCCTATACACAGGGTAGTCATGGGACGTGGCATCAAGAACAGGCTTTTTCAGAGAGATCTGTGTATCTAGTGGCCAAACAAGCGGCTACCGGTCTGGTAAGTGTATTGCAAGAACGTAAACGTACGTAAGTTGGGCTTTATCAGTACATTGTAGGTCACGGTTGTTCTCGTGCCTCAGGACTACCTGCTGTCAGAGCACAGGCTCGTGCACGGGAACGTCGCAGCGCGCAGCATGCTGATTGGCTCTGGGCTCCTGGTGAAAGTGTCCGGATTGGTCCCGGCTTTCGAGTCGAGGCAGACGGAGACCGAGACAGCTGGAGTGCCTCTGAAGTGGCAGGCACCAGAGAGACTACTCGGACTTCCTGTTACAGCCAGGAGTGATGTGCAAGTCTTGCAACATGCTTTCTCTGTTTAAGGGTTCCATTGCTGGATTCTCGCGTGTTCTGACTATGGTTTATTATTATTTATATATTTACTCCACCGGAAAATGGAAAACCGAGTATTATGCCTTATGTAAGGTCTTACTGTGAATATCTTTGGCGTTTTAATGAATTATGTACCTTTCACATGATTATGACCTTTAGACACTTCCCATTTATTTTAGATTCTGCTTTATATCAGAGTGTCTAATCCTTTTTGCAATATAAATCCTTTTCTAATTCAATGTCTCAGGTGGTCCTTTGGAGTCCTTCTCTATGAGTTGATAACTTTAGGTAAGGTACTCCAATTGACCTTCATTTTCTGCTATTCCGCACTTCAAGTATATGGCCGAAAGTTTGTGGACACCTGACCACCACACCTATGCTTTTATAAACAACCAGTTCAGCGTGTTCACAGGTGTTCATTGGGGTTGGGTATTCAAGGCTCTGGGCATGGCAAACCATGTCTTCATGGAGCTTGCTTTGTGCAACGGGGCATCGTCATGCTGGAACAGATTTGGGTCTTGTAGTTCCAGTGAAGTGAAACTGTACTGTTACAGCATGCAAAGACATTCTAGACAATTGTGGTGTTTTTTTTTTTTTTCCAACTTTGTGGCAGTTGTTTGAGGAAGGCTTACAAATGGCTACAAGTGTCCACATACTTTTGGCCATACAGTGTATCTGGATTATATAATAAGTGTGTCAGTCTGGGAAAACCTATCAGATGTCGCCAAAAATGATGAATAATCTAAATTTGAGAATATTCGAAACTTTAAGAAACTCTCAATATATTTCACCAAAATGACAGAGAAAATTGTATTTCTTTTTTTTTTTTTTCTAATCTTGCCACAACTGTCTTCCTGCCAAGATTATGATGCTATATGTAACACAAAGGTACAAACAATCGGCAAAAAAAAAAACCTTGCTAGTTGAGTGTGATTTCCTTACGTAGTGAAGGTAATGCTTTGACGTTCTCAAAATGTTGGAGAGAAACTCAGTCCTAACTAAGTCAGTTTGTAATCAGATATCCGCTGTCAAAATATCTCCAAAGCTACTGGTGCTGTCACGTCGCCATCATCAAAACATAGAAGACCTCTTACACAGCGGACACATTGAATTATTCAGCGATTATTAACCCACGAAGGTTAGAATGAACAGTGATCAGTCGAGAGAAGAGACCACGAAGGACATTGACCTCAGGTGATACAACAGAGACAGAGTCATGCTGTTAATCAGAGTGAGAACGATAATGATAAATGTATCATTCTTTGATAAAGTGTCACTACTGTCATTTCTCCAATAGTAGATTAAGTTCTGGAAAGGGAGATCGACGGGGTGTTTACTTTTTATAGCTGATCAGCTTAGTATAATATTAAAAAAAAAAAATGTAAAAATCTACCTGAGATAATAGAACAATGATGTTATTAAGGACCGTAAATATAGTCATTTATATATTATTGAAAAATGATTGTTGTTAAACGCAAAAAACATCAGTCTGTAAGCTACATAAATAAAGACATGGATTCCAAATCTTCTTTATAAATAGCAGTAGCTTCTAGAAACAATTAGTGTGTTGATGCCTTTTATTGGAGTAAAAAAAGAAAAGATTCAAATGCAAATTTCTTCTGTTTAGCTTTTTGGGAAATAGACTTTAAAATGATACAACATGATGGAGATATGTGCGAATCAATAGATATCACAGTTTAGGAAAAGCTGTTGTTTTTGTAGAAAATGTTAAAAATGTGTAGGGTTTTCTCAGGCTGCCTCACATGTTTTCGCTGAGATATTTAAACCTACTCAAGAAAAGAAGATTTCAGCAGTCATTTACTAAAATCTCATATCGAGTGTTTTCGTGTTTCTTCTATAAGGTTCTCCTCCATTTCCTGAACTGGAGCCATCCGAGACATTCCTCCAAACTTTGGCGAATTACAAGCTAAAAAGACCTCCGAACTGTGGAGGGGCACTGTGAGTCAAATCTGTGGTGCAACAACTCTTTACATATTTTTACATCAGCCATTCCCATTTAATAAATCTGTACTTTTACTAGTCATCTACAAGCAGCAGTAGTACAAGGGGACAAGAGAACTGCAATTCACTGTGGCCATTTTGGTGTTGCTGAAAGAGCTCGTGATTTCTCCTACAGGTTTGACCTCATGAAATATTGCTGCATGTGGAATTTTAAGGATCGCCCGGCTTATTCTGCTATCATCAAACTGCTGGAGTCGTACATCCACCTGGCTGATACTAAACCTCTAAGAGCAACTCAACACATGGACATTTCTGAATACAGAATTAAGGCCGGAGTTCCACCTTGAGCACTCAGTGCGCACACAAGGCCGTACTCAGAGTTGTTCAGAGATAGGTTACACAGTTACTCAAGTCGATTTTCTGGCCTACAAGATTGCCAATTTGTCTTCTGTGAAAGCATCTGAGACTTGGGCTTTCAATCGCATCTAGACTACTACCTTTAAACACAAGTGCTTGCCTTTACCCCTATGAAAAAACAAAATGTGACTGAAGCGCAAGCGTCAAATGTAATATGATCTAACAAAAAACAATTGCATGAATATGGCCCTGTGCCCTGTGTGTGCGGTGTGTGCATGTTCTCCACATGCTGTGGGGGTTTCCTCCGGATACTCCGGTTTCCTCCCCCAGTCCAAAGACATGCATGGTAGGCTGATTGGCGTGTCTAAAGTGTCCGTAGTGTATGAATGGGTATGTGATTGTGCCCTGAGATGGACTGGCACCCTGTCCAGGGTGTACCCCACCTTGTTCCCGATGCTCCCTGGGATAGGCTCCAGGTTCCCCATGACCCTGAACGAGGATAAAGCGGTATAGAAGATGGATGGATGGATTGCATGAATAGTCCTATTTTAGCAAATTTGCCATTAAAAATGGCTTCCACTCTCATCATTCAGCAGCTTACAGAATAGCACTTGATCCAGCACGTGCTATTATATTGCCTTGATTTTTAAAATCATGGCCAGACATATAGTTTGAAGCCATTCGATACAAAATTGAGGTCATAAAATCATAATGTGTATGAGGAGTATATATATATTTTTTTTTAATCACGCCTTTAATTTATGTTGGTTTGTCTAATTACTGAAATAATGTTAGTATTCAATAAATTCAGTGCACTCTCCTGTGAAGAAAACGGGTCCATGATTTGAAAAATAAGCTGACCGAGCTCTCGTCCACTATGCTTGCATCTTAATATAAGTATCATTTTTATCCACAAAAATACAGTCCTCAAGATAAGCAGTGTCTTGAATTAAGATGCTGGATGTCTTCGGTGTGAAACACGGAACAGTGTGACCCATTGTGGTTACATCACACTGTCAGACAGTAGCGCTGGACTTAATACTTCTCCTCAGTTAAGCTGACGTCACGCAAGAAAAACGAGCTTAAGTTTCGAACGTCTAGACAAGCTCTGTTTTAGGCAAACTCTTCCCCACATGAGCAGTATTTATGCGCTTTCGGTAAGAAATCCTCACTAGACAGGCCCACAGTCTCAAATGAACATGCCAGAAATCACAAAATTCAACAGCTGGACAAATTTGGAGGATGTGCATTTTTTTAATCAAAATCACATTTAATCCAGTAATTAGGTGAATAAAGTTACTCAAGCATTAACCTTCATCATACTGTACTGGCTTTTATTATGCATCACTGTCTACATGTCACAAAGCAGATCAAGAGACACTGGCAGTTAAAAATAATCTGAATCAAATGACAGTTTAATCCCTCTGAATAATAAAATACACCATTTTTCAACTGATTGTATTTTAAAAATGTCAGTGGACTAATAAGAAGACACTTTATAGATTTTAGTTTTAGTTTTCCTAAGGTTTACTCACACTCATGCTTTAGCTTGTTTTTTACTTCCCTTTTAATAAAATATCTGAGTTACTAGTATGAAAATACCAATTATGGTACATATATACAAGACATTGTTCTCAATTTCCCCATGAATAAAATTCACCAAAAATAATATCACCCCACAGCAGTTGTGATGGAATCCATTGTACATTTCAAGAGTGACACACATCAGAGACCTCTGTGAACGCAACTCACAGTTCATCCAAATAGAAACGTGTTTCGCAGTCGGCGGTCAGCCTTTTTACAAACTGATTTTAGTGAAATCATTTCACTGTCAGTCCATCAGTCCTCTAGATCAGGCAGATTTCATCACTGCACCCCAAAGTTTATCACCTCTACAATAATAATGAAAGAAAGAAAAAAAAAAGCAGCATACAATGTCCAGAGGTTCTGGGGATTGAGCAGGGTTTGATACTCCAAGGCTGCAAAGATGCTTCTGTTGGGCCACACGGGCTTTCTTCAAGCCTGGAGTGTCGTAGTTTGGACAGCACGTCGTCGCCCGTTACACTTTGCAGCTCCATAGGGACATTGGGAACAAAATGTAGGAAACTGACCATAGCAGATAGTACAGACACACAGGAGGGAATGAAGAGCAGAAGACCACAATAATACCTGGGGGGAAAAATGACAAAGTGTATATAATTTTACATTCACCAGACCAGTGAAACAGGCTAAATGCCAGTTCACACCAGGCACATGGCATCAAGCATCGCATATAGCACTGAACATGTTTTATGCTCCAAGTCAATTTTTTCACTCTGACATGTAAGAGAAGCAGAAACTCCATAGAAACCCACTGATCTGGGTCTACCCCATCTGGGTATCAAATCTTTTGGTTTTTGGGTGCTTTACATCCAGGTCATCGTTAATGGTTATGGTATATATGAATGACAACATGGAGTCATTGATCCGAATTCTGCAGTTTTGAAACCTGCTCATGTCGAGAGCATACACATCGAGATATTACCTTCAGTGCAACTTAAAATGGTGCATCGAACACTACCTCGAATTGATCAGTACAGCATGGTTAATGAAGGTGTGAAAAACAAAAGTGTAGTTGCAGAATTTGCACCAGTATATTCATTTTACCATAGTCAGGGAAAGATTTTAGAGCTGTGAGTCATGACTGACTGAGCTACCATTTGCTAGCTAACTCACGTTCGCTAATCCATCTTGTCGGACTGAAAAACCAGTCGGTCGACCTCTAGTGGAGACTCGAGCGGATTTCCTCACTGTGTTCTTATATCCTGTTATATAATCCTTCATAGCAATGTGAGATATAAAGTGAGGGACATTTATAAAGGACACTAGCAAAGTAACGAGCAACAGGTGAGTGAAGTTAGTAAACAGGATACACAAGGGAGTACTGGCAGGGGTTTCAAGGATCTCTTGAACTGGACTTATTCCATTGTTCCATTAAACCAGTTCTCTTTTACAACAAACTGAGGGCTTGGCATGACACTTGATGTAACCCTTGACGCAATGCTTAGTTTACTGACATCCAGTGTGAATTCAGGGAAAGAGTTCAATAATAAATATAATAACTTTGATAACTCTGGCTTGATTTCCCTAACTAAATAAACTAAATAAAATAAAAATAAAAATCATTGGCTCCTGAAGGTCCCCAGACCCCACTTCAAGAACCACCGATGTATATAGTACATGAGACTTTAGATAAATCTTAAATTGTAGTGTAATTGTAGACTGTCACATCAAGTTCAATACTTCATGAGATTACATTGGCAGTCTAAACAAAAACAAATATCTCCTCCTACGTGAGGGCAATCTGAATTTGAGGTTTATTAAAAAGAAAGGGGGGGCGACAGAATTTGAGCATTTGTACCTCCAGCATAGACCACCTTTTTCCAGGCCTGTGACTCCAGCACCCGGTCATGAGGGTAAAGAGTCTGGCTGACCATGAAGAGGATCATGGCCATGGCAGTGAGCCGGAGCACAGCCATGTTTCCTCCAGTGAGGAGAGACAGGCAGGCGAGAATGGCGGACGAGTAGATGCACGGCAGGCCACGATACATGAAAGGAATGCCTGCAAATGATAGAGGAAGTCATTCACGTTACATTCGATTGTTTTCTTCTGGTTTGGATGACATTGGGACGTGTCATATTACTGAAATATATTGTTATGGAATTTTTTTCATTGGATGTTCCATATGAACGTTTATCAAGCTGGACACGAGTACATTTATTTGTAAATCATTCTCAGGTGCATTTACACATTAACTGTGATATTCATGAAAAATCCTGTTAGTTCAGAAAAAAAAAAAAAACATTTGTATCCGAAGAGAATTCCTAAGGTAATTTACATATAAGGAGACTCTCTAATGTGAAACTTGACTGATCAGCTTCAAATCGTATAATTGTGGAGTTACTACACATTTATATACAGAATTCACAGGACAAAAGTAAAGGCACCCTATAAAAGAAGGAACCGTTTGTTTATGCCTGTGCTAGCCGATGCACTACAGTGGCTGAACTGTATTAGTGAAAAATTAAAATGCTGCATTTAGGAGGCGTTCTATCATAGTTAATTGTCTTTTTTGCTGTTTTCAGCTCTTTGTGAGCATTCATGGAGTTTTGTGGCCATCATTAACTGTAAATCAGTGCCTTGACTGCACTTGGTAATTTATGGGTGATTGGCATTTATCAACATATGCATGTAAGCATGAAGAAAATCAGCAAAGTGTGAGATCTGAAAACATTTAGGGGAGGTGTGGTGGGGGGTGGGGGGGGGGAGAGGTGCGGTCCTGTGCTGCTATCCATTCAAATACAGAAACAATTAGCTAAGGAACAGCAGGAAATGTCCAGTTTCCTCACCACTGGAGAAGAAACAAAGCCGAATGAACACAGACAGCATGTAGCACATGGAGAGGACGTTATCCAGGATGTTGGGAGTCCTTAAAAGCAGTGACGTTGCTATTCCAAACGTTGTGAAATCAGCAAAATCATCCAGTTTGGCTCCTAAAACACAGAGGAAACAGAAGTCACAGATGAGTTGAACTAGAATAGAAATAGCATAGAAATCGTTTACTCGCTGTGCTACGATGATTATTTTCAATCCCATGATAAAAAGAATTGACAAGAATAGGAGGTGCTTTGTGACGGATTTACAACAAATACTGTCGTTAATCCTCTCACTGTAATCTATAAAGGCGCAATTTCACTTCAGCGCCTCTGAGATTGAAGACTGTTCGGCTGCACCAGGTTCCAGGTCATTTCCACGTCCACCTCATACCACTTTGGGACATTTTGGGAAGGGCGTGTTTTGGTCACTGCCACATGAGTGCACTGGGATTCCAATCTCAAGGTCAACCATTTCAGCAATGTTAGATATGCTGGGAACCCAAAGCGTCGGGACAAAGGAGACAATTGGAGCCAGAGCCTGTGGAATTAGCCAGCCGTAATAGGCAAGTGATTGTTTGATTGACCAAAAAAAGGGTAGTTGGAAGAGGGCAATACAACACCTCGCAGCAAAGTCCCACATAAAAACCACGCTGAGATCACAAAGCAACCAAAAAGGGTGTGCACTGTGAGAGCAGCACCGAGCTATTTCAGGCATCCGTGCAGACGTGCTCACAATCACATAGGGTGGGGATTTGGCCTGGTTGTTTAGGCTCACAAAGTAAGACAATAAGTATGAACTGTTTTTATAGGAGGAATTCAATTAAAACATTTTAGATATAAACGTGGGTGGATAGACAAACTTGAGTTAAATGATCCAACATGTATTAGCAAATGTAGCAAAAAGTAGCAGACTAATCTCTGCTTCAGATTGAGTTTTACAACAATTTCGTAGTCAGTCTTATAGGTACAGTCCACTCACCCAATGCTGAGCAAGCATTCAGTTGCCTGGCAACCGCACCATCTGCCAAATCCAGCAGGTAACCAATCAGCACCAGCCAACACGCAGCATAATGGTGCCTATGTAGGAGAAGGGTTTAGAGGTGAAAACAAAGCGCAGGTTGTGTCAGGACACAACCTTTTTTTTCATAGTTTGCTTCAACTTTAACCAGTAGTACACAAACACCTCACCCATTGAGACTGCAGAGAATGGAGCCCATCCCCATGACCAGGTTGGCAACAGACAAGGCATTGGCAGCATTTTTGCGGGCAAACTCTTTGAGCTGGACCCAACTGGCCCTTCCACTTAGGAACAGTTTGCGGGTGCGCTGGAAAAAGCCTGAGACCAAACAGAGGTAATGATTACACAGCAGCTGGTGTTTTGACACTGCTATGAGATGAGCTTAAGGTACAAAGGTGTGAAGTCAGGCGCTAATCTGATCCCAGGTCAACACTCGATGTAATTTAAATTTGTATGCACATACATTCCCAGAAATAGTTGCAGTTATCTAATGGTAATGCTTTGACATATTCGCACATCCCTACAACATTCTCCACAAACATTTTCCTGGGGAAAATAAAGGTGCTGTTTATTGGAAAAAAAAAAAAAAAAAAAAACGTGTTGGGGTTTTTTCTCCAGCAAAAAGTAGAGCTTCTGTCAAATATATACACATAAAAAAAACAACAGAAAATTAACAGACATAAGACATTTACATACAATACAATTGTTGTAATATTAGCTGCTGAGAAATGGAAATAACAGCATATACTTCTTATCTTGCCACCGTGCGTATAGGTTCTTGAAAAGCTTGTTTCATTAACAAATCATATACAAGGGAAAAAAGCGGTTTAATGAGCAGGATAGACATAACAAAAAAAAAATTCACAAACCATAAAGTCAAATACGAATGGCAATCAAATACTTTGTATAAAGAAACTCACTTTAAAGTAAGTCGTTAGAGGACGGAAAGACAGTGCTAGCATAACCCATCTCAAATTGATCTCTAGAGGCATTGAGCATATGCGCTCATGTTAACAAGATCTTGGAATCATATGGTTCTGTGTGACAAAACAGTTCAACAGCAACGCTGATTATTTTCCAATAACAGCCCGTTATGAATGGTTTTATTCCTTTGATTGCATTTTTTATTTTAACTGTGGAAACAACTGACGATTAGAACCAGCGAATTAATATACGCCTATGACTTGAACTACAGTCGTCAGCACTGCTGTCTGAGCCGCGCTGTTATAGAAAAGTAATCGACAAATTCTGACCCATCAAGCTGGGAGATTTGAACAGCGCTGTGGTGTAATACACATTTAAAATATTAAGGCATGGTCTTCTCCACACAACTAATCCCACAATCAGAATATCAGATGCAAAATGTTCAGCTTTACATACACTGAAGAAGTATTAGTAACAATAACCCCCAGTCAATAAAAGCTGCTCAGGTTACAATGAGGGGAAATAAGTAGTAAGACACTTTTTCTTATTTAAAATACTTCCAGAGCATATGTCCGCTTCAAATTTCCACACATAACGTCTTTTGACTTTGTACTTAAATAAGAACAAAAAAGTATGTATTTATAAGCATAACCAAACAAAAAAAAATCACCAAAAATTATCCAGACACCAACAATTACCAACAGCTTTGAGATGTCTATAATAAGAACTGATTAGTTTTTGGCGTGTTGCGGCTCACGTTTCCTGGGGCGATTAGTTGTGGTTCGATGAACTTTCCACCTGCTTATTATCGAACCAGTTATACCAACAAAGATGTTGAAGGTCTTTGCAACGGGTCTGTAGCGTTTTCCTAATCTTCCCAAACAATGGCACAGGTCTTTAAGAATGACACCATGTGAATTAAAAAAATAAAAAATAAAAAAATGTTTATGTAGTGTCTGAATATTTTCTTTTACCTATAAAGTCAAAGTTAAAAGACGTTTTTAAATTTGAAGTGGATATATGCACTGGAAGTATATTCAATTAAAAAAAAACAAAAAAACAAAGTGTACAAATACTTTTTCCCCCCTCACTGTATGTACTTCTTAGATAACTATAAAAACCAGATATTATAAGAATAAAAAAAAAAAAGAACAACACAATATGAATAAATCTTTCCATGAGTGGATTTTGCAGACTGAATTGTTTGCTTAAATTTCAGATGACAAATGCTGATCAGTTTCCATTAGATAGCTAGCGTAAATAATACATTATCACCATTCATCGATATGAATCATGCACAGCCACGGATCCGGGTCGCACAGCCTTTTCTTAACAGAAATTTACCCCAGCAATCTTTATAATGATCAAAGAAAGTCTACTAGAATTATTTCATGTGAATTACTCCTTAGGCAACCCTACTGCCCATCCTGTAGTGACAAACACATATTACACAAATAAATGTAATAGGAGCTATATTTACAGTACACAGTGCTCAGAAATGGCACTATTGAGAGTGTCACATGACCACTGTCCTTTCTGCAGTGAAAACAAAGGTGGATCTTAACTGTTAATGGCTTTGGGGAAGAAAATAAAACAGGGCTCTTCTTGGCATCCTAAAACCGCTCTCTGACTTTGTGTCACTGAAACGCTGCAAAGATTTTTAATGAAGACATACAAAGAGTTCTTTGTCCTTAAGCAAATGAGTGGGTTTAAAATGTAAATGGAGTTCTTCGTAGGCTGGATAATCATTTTTTGCTAAAGGAGCACACACACACACACACACAATTAAACACACAAAAAGCTGCAAACATAATCGATTCACAGTTTAGCATGGAACCTCAAATGCAGTCAATTTCGTTACATTTATATTTAACTCTAAAACATGATCAGAAACGGTCATTTAAGCTCCAGACAAAAATAGAGATGGCAGTTTCCTTGACCAGAATGACGGTCTTTTGTCTGCACTTCCAGGAACTGTGAAAATGTGTCCAAAACTCTCACTAGCACAGATAGGTTGAATAAGAAGAATGGTTGTATTAAAATAGGCCTGGTCTAGGAGAGCTCTGTCATCTATAATTCTGTCTGGAGATCTAGTAACCGACTCCAGCGTTATATCAGGATAAAACAGAATCCATATGGACAGTAGAGCTGCCATTTTCCTTCAACACGAAAACAGTGAAGAGAAAAAGAAGCACACCTTTATTCCCTGTCAATAACGTCATTTTTATCAGATGGGGGTAGACTGGAGGCATGCAAGGACACATGCAGAAATGGCTTTCGTTCAATAAACGGTGAATGATTATAGTGAGTATAGAGAACATGTAAGCTAAGTGACATTATCATCTAAATATCATCTCTTGTTTTTAAACTATATACCTAACAGCTATACAGACATCAAAAAAGTTTAATGCAGGGTTCCTACTATTGCGTTTTGCAACCTGAACTTGACGTGATTCCAAAGCCAGTCGATTGCAAGCGACTCTTCATCTGAAAGAAAACAACCAATCAGACACAGCACAAGCCAACAGCACATCATTCACCAAAAATCTGCATTTAACGATTTTAATAATTTATTTTTTTTTTTTACTTTGATCGAACCTCACCAGACACGTGATTTGAAAGTACAGCTAAAACTTACAACACATTTTGTCTGTGGAGCTGGTGAATACTGAATTCATTCTAAGAGGCCTAATGAGAAATAGGACAAATGTTAGCCAGCCTGCATGGCATGTTTTTTAAACAACTACACCATTTGCAGCTATCATTTTATACCATTACTGGCTGATAAATGGTGAATTCATGTAATAAACTGTGGTATCCCTAATACAATTCAGTTAGAAAACAGTAAATAATGAATTGCTTATGCATCATATTGTTTACAAAACAAATAAAAAATGACAACATACAGCCAAATGGTTATTACATATAGTAGGAAATGTTCGGTGGCTCACCGCATAAAAGGGGTGACAGTGCAACAGACGATGCTGGTTTTGCTTTTACCTCCTTTCATTTGAGTGTGTAAGCCAGTGTCAGAGATGCCTGTTAAATCATGTTTGTCATATCGAGTAGCTGTTTTAGAAATTGTAACATTCGAGGAATCTTCAAAGCCCCATTAAGGAAGTAATAAAAGATCACCAAACTACTTCTAGATATGTTCAAGGTATACAGTAGTGGATATAAAAAGTCTACACATCATGAAAAGAACACCATCCTCACGGGGAAGCATGGTGGTGGTAGCATCATATAATAATCATTGGGGAGGAATGGCCCAGCCTGAGTCCAGACCTAAATCCAATCAAAAATCTGTGGGGTGACCTGAAGAGGGCTCTACACAGATGACCAGCCAATTTCACAGAGTTGGAAAGCTTTTGCAAGGAAGAATGGCAAAATATTGCTCAGTCAAGATTTCACAATGACCTTGTTCTTGGTTTTTTGGGTTTTTTTTTTACTTCACAAAACCCTGCCATTTTAACAGGGGTATGTAGACTTTTTATATCCAATGTACTTACTAAAGACAGTTCTACTAATTTGATAAGTCCTACTGGGTTTTGTCTTCTTGCAGAAATATTGGAGGCTCAACAACCACAAATTCCTGATTGGGGCTTTAAAAAAGACAATACAGTGTAACAATTTCATGATTTTTAAAAAAATCTCCAAATGAGCAAAAAAATGCATACATATGCATAGACATTAGGTTGACATTACGTGCCTGATACAGGCAGAGGCTTAGTAGAACACCAGCCAAGGACATTACCCCTACCCACCAGCAGAGGCCCCAGTCCCCAGAATTCTAACACGACCTCTGCCCAAACATTTACGGTTCACTTTTGGACTCCACAGAATAGAAATATATCAAGACCATTCATTCATTGTGAAGTCTTGCCAAACATTGCAGTTGTGTAAGCTCTGAGCACTGTTGTCCTACAAATCATTTATGATAAGTTTGACCCTCTGCCTCCTGGTTTAATCCTTTGGATTGTCCTTTGGTCCGATTGTAGATTAATGTTAACTGAATTTGTGATTTCAATATGTTTGACTTTGTATAAAAGCGCCTCTGCACAAGGATCATGACGCTCTCTGAATTTGATCTAATACAGAAGACTTGCCTAACACCATGGACAAAGTAGAAAATCGGGATCTGAGTTCGGCCATCGCTTTTCAAGGCCACCTTCTAGGAGGGTATGCTCAACAGTTCTAGCAGATCTCTGCCTTCATGGAAGAGTTCATAAGGTTCTGCCACAAAAATGGTACCATTTAGTAGATGCTTGTAGGATTGGGTCAGGGTGTCCTCCTTTGTAACCAATAAGTTCCGGTGGTTCTCCTTGGATGTCACTAATTACGTCAAAGTATATTCAGTCTGTGAACAAACAAGAACCACTCTTATACCACAATCTTCGAGCAGATCTTTACATTACAGAGGGGTTTACAGAGGATTACAGAGGGGGAGCGCAATTCATCACCTTCTGTCAACTACTTACCATTAATGTCAGCCTTCATCCAGCCATCATCCACAAACAAATGGTCGGAAAAAAAAGTTGAGTGCATGAATCAAAAAATTGGGAGATCACATTTTTCCAATAAACAGCATTACTAGAGCTATTACCTACCCTTGGTAGAGAACAAGCAGAAATGCTTTATCCACCTCTCCACTGGCCTCACACACTTCAAGTAGGATACCAACCTGCCTTAGTTCTATGGTATTGGTGAACCAAACCTAAATCCTGTCAGAAGCCCCGATGAATTGATGAGGAGGAGTGAACAGACCTGGGAAGCAGTATGTGTTCATACAGTAGGCAATCCAAAGACAGTTTCAAGATGAAAAGAGACACAGGCTGCATCCACAACTATGCCTGTGGCAAACTATGCCTTTGTCCACCAGGGATCTCTGTTTGAGAATTCCCTTTTGGAAGTCCCAGATTCATATGTCCTTTCTAGAAAATAATGCAACAGTAAAGAACTCGCCCTATCACCCAGAGATCAAGTTTGAATCCCCATCCGTGACTGGAAGTCCAAGGGAGCAAAACTGACTGTGCGATCTGGGTCAGTCACACTAGCCAATCGTAGGCGTCTGTGAGCTCATGCATGTGAAAGAGGCCGGATAGCACTTCCCTCCGAGTGTGTTACGCTGCCTTGTGACACACCATGAGCACCAGTTCTAAAAAATATGTAGTTGGCTGATTTCACATGTCTTGGAGGAAGCATATTTTAGCCTTCACCATCTCTGGTCGGTAGCTGTGATATGATAGGAGAGAGCTGGCTAGTGGGTGGGATTTGGCCAATGGGTGAACTCTCAAAAAAACAAAAAAAAACTCTTATCATGAGGAGTTGTCACAATCACATATAATCTCACCCAGTTTTCATGTATTATTACTCAAACCTGTTTTGTCTTCTTTTGCACAGGGGCATTCGACTGGAACTAAGTCACGGGTGGACCAGGTGAGGGTGGACTGGCTTACCTTGTAAGGAGGTTACTCGACTACAAGTGACAGGGCCGTCGCATGTTATACCTTGTGGATTGGGAGGGGTATTGGCCTGAAGAACGCCCCTGGGTCAGTGCAGGTGACATTCCAGACCCAGCTCTCAGCACAGATTTCCATCGTGAACATCCGGACCAACCTGCTCCCAGGTCCAGATGTAGGAGAGGTGATTTGGCTTCAGGAGTATCAGGAGTAATGTCCTGTAACGCCAGTCCTGCCAACCAGCAGAGGTCACAGTCCCCAGAGTTTTAACATGACCTATGTCAAACATTTCTGGTTCACTTCCTGACTCCCACGTACATAAACACTCCAAGATCATTAATTCATTGCAAAATCTTGCCAAAAACACTGAGATTGTGTAAGTTTTAAGCCTTGTTATCCTACTGTGTTTGACCCTCTATCTCTCTTTCAGATTGTTCTTTGACCCGATTGTATTGTGACCACTCGTGCGCTAGCTACTGGCTGGTCAATGACATTAAATTGGTTTGTGAGTTAACTGTGGCTTTGTAATAAAGTGCCTCTGCACATGGATTTTCCCTCTCTCTGAGTCTGGTCTGTTATACTCAGGTTAGGTGGATTAAGCTCTATGGGCATTTCTGGATGGCTACCTGATATGGTTTCCTGGTAATAACTACTTAATTGGAACTACATTACTGACCACTGAGCAAATGTAGAACAGAATTGTGTTATAGTTATTGTTATCCTGTTATTGAAAACACTGAAAACAAAACAGCAATAATGTATGCATAACATGGTTAATATATCCACAAAATGCCTTTAACTCCATTGTACACGCTGACACAAAGGTGTGGTGGAGCTGTCCACAGCACATGGCTTCATGTCATGCCCACCAACCGATTCGCCATACTGAGCCATTGACAGCAACAAACCACATAGAAACCACAGAACAACTACTGTATTTGACATGGAAATGAACATGCTATCATCTAATCTTTGAGATTGGAGAGTTTGTGGAAACCATACCAGAAGATGGAGTTAGCAGGATCATGGTGGGCTTTTCGGTCTCTATGCACAGCACAGCAGCTGAAAAAGACCAAATAACAAGTGATTTATTATACGTTTCTTACAGAATCAGCATCTCTAAATCTGGTAGATATGATATAGATATATATTATCTTTGCTAGAGATCTTTGCTATTTTTGCTACTTCACTACATTGTAAAGTAGTGAGTGTACAGCTATTATAACAATGTAAATTTGCTGTCCCTTCAAAATAACTCAACACATAGCCATTAATGTCTAAACCGCTGGCAACAAAAGTGAGTACACCGATAAGTGAAAATGTCCAAAATGGGCCCAAAGTGTCAATATTTTGTGTGGCCACCATTATTGTCTAGCACTGCCTTAACCCTCTTGGGCATGGAGTTACCCATTTCTTCACAGGTTGCCACTGGAGTCCTCTTCCACTCCTCCATGACGACATCATGGAGGTGGTGGATGTTAGAGACCTTGTGCTCCTCCACCTTCTGTTTGAGGATGCCCCACAGATGCTCAATAGGGTTTAGGTCTGGAGACATGCTTGGCCAGTCCACCACCTTCACCCTCAGCTTCTTTAGCAAGGCAGTGGTTGTCTTGGAGGTGTGTTTGGGGTCCTTATCATGCTGGAATACTGCCCTGCGGCCCAGTCTCAGAAGGGAGGGGATCATGCTCTGCTTCAGTATGTCACAGTACATGTTGGCATTCATGGTTCCCTCAATGAACTGTAGCTCCCCAGTGCCGACAGCACTCATGCAGCCCCAGACCATGACGCTCCCACCACCATGCTTGACTGTAGACAAGACACACTTGTCTTTGTACTCCTCACCTGGTTGCCGCCACACACGCTTGACACCATCTGAACCAAATAAGTTTATCTTGGTCTCATCAGACCACAGGACATGGTTCCAGTAATCCATGTCCTTAGTCTACTTCTCTTCAGCAAACTGTTTGAGGGCTTTCTTGTGCATCATCTTTAGAAGAGGCTTCCTTCTGGGACGACAGCCATGCAGACCAATTTGATGCAGTGTGCGGCATATGGTCTGAGCACTGACAGGCTGACCCCCACCCTTCATCCTCTGCAGCAATGCTGGCAGCACTCATGCGTCTATTTCCCAAACACAACCTCTGGATATGACGCTGAGCACGTGCACTCAACTTCTTTGGTCGACAATGGCGAGACCTGTTCTGAGTGGAACCTGTCCTGCTAAACCACTGAATGGGCTTGGCCACCGTGCTGCAGCTTAGTGTCAGGGTCTTGGCAATTTTCTTATAGCCTAGGCCATCTTTATGTAGATCAACAATTCTTTTTTCAGATCCTCAGAGAGTTCTTTGCCATGAGGTGCCATGTTGAACTTCCAGTGACCAGTATGAGGGAGTGTGAGAGCGACGACACCAAATTTAACACACCTGCTCCCCATTCACACCTGAGACCTTGTAACACTAACAAGTCACATTACACTGGGAAAATGGCTAATTGGGCTCAATTTGGACATTATATATATACACTGATCAAAAAAATAAAGGGAACAGTTAAGCAACACGATGTAACTCCAAGTCAATCACACTCCTGTGAAATCAAACTGTCCACTTAGGAAGCAACACTGATTGACAATCAATTTCACATGCTGTTGTGCAAATGGAATAGACAACAGGTGGAAATTATAGGCAGTTAGCAAGACAACCCCAATAAAGGAGTGGTTCTGCAGGTGGTGACCACAGACCACTTCTAAGTTCCTATACTCCCTGGCTGATGTTTTGGTCACTTTTGAATGTTGGTGGTGCTTTCACTCTAGTGGTAGCATGAGACGGAGTCTACAACCCACACAAGTGGCTCAGGTAGTGCAGCTCATCCAGGATGGCACATCAATGCGAGCTGTGGCAAGAAGGTTTGCTGTGTCTGTCAGCGTAGTGTCCAGAGCACGGAGGTGCTACCAGGAGACAGGCCAGTACACCATGAGACGTGGAGGAGGCCGTAGGATGGCAACAACCAAGCAGCAGGACCGCTACCTCTGCCTTTGTGCAAGGAGGAGCAGGAATAGCACTGCCAGAGCCCTGCAAAATGACCTCCAGCAGGCCACAAATGTTCATGTGTCTGCTCAAACGGTCAGAAACAGACTCCATGAGGGTGGTATGAGGGCCCGACGTCCACAGTTGGAGGTTGTGCTTACAGCCCAACACTGTGCAGGACGTTTGGCATTTGCCAGAGAACACCAAGACTGGCAAATTCGCCAATGTGCTCTTCACAGATGAAAGCAGGTTCACACTGAGCATATGTGACAGACGTGACAGAGTCTGGAGACGCTGTTGAGAACGTTCTGCTGCCTGCAACATCCTCCAACATGACCGGTTTGGTGGTGGTTCAGTAATGGTGTGGGGTGGCATTTCTTTTGGGCGCCGCACAGCCCTCCATGTGCTCGCCAGAGGTAGCCTGACTGCCATTAGGTACTGAGAGGAGATCCTCAGACCCCTTGTGAAACCATATGCTGGTGCGGTTGGACCTGGGTTCCTCCTAATGCAAGACAATGCTAGACCTCATGTGGCTGGAGTGTGTCAGCAGTTGCTGCCAGAGGAAGGCATTGATGCTATGGACTGGCCTGCCTGTTCCCCAGACTTGAATCCAATTGAGCACATCTGGGACATCATGTCTCGCTCCATCCACCAACGCCACGTTGCACCACAGACTGTCCAGGAGTTGGCGGATGCTTTAGTCCAGGTCTGGGAGGAGATCCCTCAGGAGAACATCCGCCACCTCATCAGGAGCATGGCCAGGCGTTGTAGGGAGGTCATACAGACACGTGGAGGCCACACACACTACTGAGCCTCATTTTGACTTGTTTTAAGGACATTACATCAAAGTTGGATCGGCCTGTAGTGTGGTTTTCCACTTTGATTTTGAGTGTGACTCCAAATCCAGACCTCCAGGGGTTGATAAATTTGATTTCCATTGATAATTTTTGTGTGATTTTGTTGTCAGCACATTCTACTATGTAAAGAAAGTAGTATTTAATGAGATTATTTCATTCATTCAGATCTAGGATGTGTTATTTTAGTGTTCCTTGAGCAGTGTATATTATTTATATATATATATATATATATATATATATATATATATATATATATATATATATATATATATATATATATATATATATAATTTCACTACTTCTACATTATTGAGTCAGTACAAAAACATTTTAGTTTTCTCAACATTATTTTTCCAGCACAAAATTAAATGTTACAGATTAATGTTTGTATGTCAGTAATGAAAGCAGTATATTATGTAAAAGGCCACGTTTCAGGGAAAAAAAAACATAATGAAGGCTGCTGTGTTTGGCTGCAACAATAAGAAACAAGTGCGACAGTTAAAGTCTCCAGAAGAACTGTCTCTGGTTCTGCAAGATGCTCAGTAAAACCTACAACTCATTTACAAATAGAACTGCACACACTGTACCTGAGACTATTTTTTTAAGCCAAGTGTCGTCACACCAAATATGTACTTTGTTTGATTTATTACTAAATACTGCTTATAGAATTTTAAAAATATATAGAAACAGTTAATTTTGTTATTTTAGAAGGAGCGTTTACTCTACAGCATTTGCAAGACTGTGCAAAAGTCATAGGCACATGCAAAGAAATTATGTACAGCAAAGAACAAGGCCCAGCATGCCTGACAGGAGTTTGGATGTTTGGCGGACTGGATGTAGGCTAGGTTCTTGTGGTTCTTGTGGTCTAAACAATGAATGGGTGTTTGGCCCCCTCAAGCCAATGGCCCCATTCCCACAACGCTAACTTCATGGCTAGTACCTCATGAGTCCCCACATCATAGTTACGTTCAGCTGGGGAGAGGTGGCGTGAGAAGGCACACAAATGGATTTTCTGTTCAGGGATGGATCATTGGGAGAACACAGCACCCATGCCTGAATCAGAGGCATCCACCTCTACGATGAACTGCAGCAAGGGGTCAGGTTGAATCAACACAGGGCAGAGGTAAACAACTCCTTCAGCTTGGAGAAGGCGAACTCAGCCTTGGGGTTCCATAAGAAGAGTGTAGAGGTGGAGGTGAGTCTAGTGAGGGGTGCTGCCACCCAGCTGACGTTTAAGCGATGATTAAAAATGGGTAAACCCAAGGAACCATTGGTGCTGTTTGATAATAGTGGATCTCGGCCACTCAACTACAGCCCGGATCTTCTCAGGGTCATCCTTACCTCAACTGCTCTCGATAACTACCCCAGGAATGTGACCATGGGAACATGAAACTCACATTTTTCAGCTTTGACAAACAAGACAAACAAGTTATCCAGAAGCCGCTGCAGGACTTGACGGACATGGAGAATGTGCTCAGTGTGCTCAAAGGAGAATTTGTCCAAATAAACAAAGCAATTCAGGATGTCCCAAAGTATGTCGTTGACGAGAGCTTGAACCACAGCTGGGGCACTGGTGTTTGGTCATGACCAGGTATTTGAAATGGCCCAGAGGGGTGTTGAATGCAGTCTTCCACTCGTCCCCTGCTCTGATCCTTACCCATTAGTATGTGTTCCGCAGGTCCAACCTTGTGAATATAGTGACCCCATGCAGCAGCTCAAAGGCGGAGCTGAGGAGTGGCAGGGGGCACTTTTTCTTCACTGTGGTGTTGTTGAGACCCTGGTAATCAGTGCAAGGGCAGAGGGTCTTATCTTTCATGGCCACAAAGAAGAAGCCGGCACCCAGGAGGGAGGAGGAAGTCTGGCAGTAAGGGACACCGTTATGTATTTCTCCATGGCCTCTCTCTCAGGACAGGACAGGTTATACAAACAACCAGAGGGGAGGGAGGTCCCAGGGAGGAGGTTGATAGCACAATCGTATGGGTGATGAGGTCGTAAGGAAAGGCCCCAGTCCTTGCTAAAAACCTCAGCCAGGTTGTGCTACTCAGGAGGCACAGTGGAGAGTTCTGGAGGAGTGGGCATCAGGGAACTTGTGTTAGCTGTGGGAGGAAAGGCTGATTTCAGACAAAAAATAGAGTGCCAAAAAGTGCTGCAATTAGTGACCCTCCTGGCTGGGGGTTGTGTCTTTTCACCTAAGAATAGCCTAGCACAAGCTGTCTCATGGTGGTTCACGGAAAGCACAAGGAGCAATGGGGAAGTGTGACGGGTGATCCAAGCTAGGAATTTCCCATTTGACAGTAATTGGAGGATCCAGGAACTCGATGAGTAAGGCAGACTGTGACACTAACTCCTTATTCAGTATGTTATTGTTTGTGCATGAGTCAATAAGTGCAAGGAGGAGAACAGAGAGCTGGTTGTAGCACAGGGTGGAAGGAATCTGAAAGCGGGATGGGGAGCTGTTTGGCTCACAAGTAGCCCCTGTTCTACTGGTGAACCCACCCCTTTTAAACGTAAGGAGAAGTTAGCCAGGGCATGGCCTGGTTAGACACAATAGAACCATGAGCCTGTCTGGAATGACCCAGCCGCATGGGTTCTTCCCCGGTTGACTTGGAGTAAGGTGACAGAGTTCTGGGACGGGGCTGATGATTGGGGCAGGATTGGCAGATGAAAGAAGAAGAGAACTGGAGGTGAAAGGTGCCTCGGATTGGCTGATTCTCTCTTTGCACCACTCGCGTGTGCAGTTATCCAACCTAATAGCCAGGGAGATTAGTTGGTCATGGGAGTCTGACTCGACCTTCAGGGCTAATTCATCCTTCATCCGATCACTGATACCATTCCCAAAAACTCCCTTGAGTGCTTCTTCATTCCAGTCTGGCTCAGAAGCCAGGACCCGAAACTCCAGAGAACTCCGCCACACTGCAGGGCCCCTGGAAGAGGGAAAGCAGGCATCGCTGCCCCGGGTGGTTGAAAACCCTCTGAAGTTTGGTGGTGAAGGACATGGCAGAGGACAACAGCGCTGGCTGCCTGTCACAGATGGCAGTTGCCCAGGCTATGTAATCTCCCCTCAACAGTCCCATGATGTAAAGCCACCTTAGACTCATCGATGGCATGGGGTATGTGACATGTGCTTCCTGCTGTTGTGGACTGGGAGAGGGCAGGCTGACTGGGCCAGGGGGTGTATGGGCCAGTTGGGGGAGGATGCTGTTTAGTTGCTAGGTGAGGAGCCCGAGCTGGTCCATCATGGCCTGGTGGCTCTCAGTGAGTGCATGGAGATGTTGATCCAGAAGGGTTCCCTGATGGGATAGGGCTAACTACAGTGGAACTGGCTCTGCCAGGTCCATGTTGGCCAAGTTGTTCTGTTATGTAGAACACAGAGACGAGGGGACCCAAATATATAACAGCGACACAGGACTGAAAGTTAACAGGATGTATTGAAGGAAACTGAGGTGGAAATTGGGGTGAATGGGAAAGGAGTGTGATAATGAGTTGTCAGGGTAAGAATTCAAACTCAGGTCAGCCACGTGTGAGACGAGTGCACAGCCAGTGCGCCACAGGGGAAGGGAGAATTGAGTGCAGAGCAAGAGATCCACAGGAAAAGCAAGGCAGTGAGCAAACAGGCAGTGTGAGCAGTGAAGTGGAACACGAGGAGAAACAGACAGGATGAGCATAGGGAAACTCAACATAACGGAAAACTAACGCGAGGAAGGCCAGAATTGTAACACAAAAAAAGTGGTTATTTTATTTACCATAGCCTTCCTGTCAGCTTGACCAAGTCTGAATATTTTCCTCTGACCAAGGTGTCTCCCCATAGAACAGTCACTCACTGGATGTTTTTTTTTGCACCATTCTGTGGAAACTCTAGAGACTGTTATGCATGAAAACTCCAGAGATCAGCAGTTTCTGAAATACTCAAACCAGCCCGTCTCGCACCATAAACCAGGCCACAGTCATTGAGATCACATTGTGACGTGGGATGTAAACGTTAACTGAAGCTCTTGACCTGTCTCTGCATAATTTGATGCATCAATCTGCTGCCATATGATTGGGTGATTGGATAATTGCATGAATGAACAGGTGTACAAGTGTTCATAATAAAGTAGCAGTTAATACTTAATTTGTAAAACATTTTTACAAAAATGGTTTCAGAAATAAATTAAAAACAATACATCCCTTCCCTTTTTTAAGTATCTTGTTCTGTCCCATCACTTTAGCTTAGTTCTTTAAGAAATAATAAAAGTCAGCTGCCCTTTTCACCATATCCATTATACGTGAATAGCTGTGACTAACAAAATGAGTATGCTATGATTACTACTTACAAATTAGTCATAATGGAAATGAACTAATTGTATATTTTTGGAAGGGGGATGTCACATAAAGAATGATCATACACTGAAATGATTTTATTATTATGACTTATTTTTAAGTTATTTTTAAATAATTTTTATATTAAAAAAAAAAAAAAGCGGCCTAGATGCTGATATAAATGATTTCCAGAAAACAGGCAGTTCCAAGTCTGAGAGGTGCTGGACCCTGTTCCAGCCCAAATTAACCGTATATATTAAAAGGTCCATATACATATATATGGAACCAAATGTGTTCTTCTGTTGTTGTAGCCCAGGGGCTGTAGCCTTCCTGTGAGTTGAAATCAGTCTGGTCATTCTCCTCTTGCCTCTCTCATGAGAACTGCCACTGACTTGGTGTTTTTTGTTTTTCGCACCACTCTGTGTAAATTCTAGAGATTGCTGTCTGTGAAAATCCCAGATCATGTACCGGCCAGACAAGATTAGCAAATTGTCAACCAGCTAAACCAACCATTTATTGCATAATCCCCAACATTAATAGTATTGTAGCCATGTAATTAAACACTGTTAGTGAACTAATTTACTTTAAAGTAGCACAGACAAGTCTTGTGGAAGCAAATGGTCTGGCAAGCAGAGCTTGTTTTTATCAGTCCAGAACAGATCTACATGTGTATAACTCTGTAAATCGACATTAAATCACCCAAGGACATAAGGTTGTTTTGTTTATTTATTTGGGGTTTTTTTTGTTTGTTTATATGTTATGATTCTCATTAGGGTTTAATATGTTACTTAGTTCCTTTTCATACATATACATTATAATGAGTCTTTACTGGTCACATACATTACAGCACAGTGAAATTCATTTTTCTTTGCATATCCCAACATGTTAGGTGGTTGGGGTCAGAGCGCAATATATAATTATAATAATGTTACGGTGGAGCAGAGAGGGCCTTGCTCAAGGGCCCAACAGTGGCAGCTTGGCAGTGCTGGGGCTTGAACCCCCGACCTTCCGATCAGTAACGCAGAGTCTTAACCACCAAGCCACCACTTCCCCAATTATACATTACATTATAGTTGTTATAATTATTAAAAATATATAATTATAATAATTATTATACATGATAAAACTTAGACTATAACAATGTGCATGAAACAAAGATTCACATAAAAGGATAATAACTACACCGAAAGGTTCAAATAAATAAGAGAGAATGAGAGGATGGAAAAAAAGGCACTCAATTACATACCAGACAGTAAACACACTCCATAAAAACGCCTACCAATAAACTCCGCCCACAGCACTATCCGTTAACATATTTTTAAGAAAATCATATTAATCTCCTTTTAAAAGGGGACCAGATTTTATCCATCCATCCATCTTCTACCGCTTACTCCTTTTCAGGGTCGCGGGGAACCTGGAGTCTATCCCAGGGAGCATCGGGCACAAGGCGGGGTTACACCCTGGACCCCAGTCCATCGCAGGGTACAATCACATACACACTCACACTCCCATTCATACACTACGGACATTTTAGACACACCAATCAGTCTACCATGCATGTGTTTGGACCGGGGGAGGAAACCGGAGTACCAGGAGGAAACCCCCCACAGCACGAAGAGAACATGCAAATCAGAATCAGACCCCGGAGGTGAACAGGCGAACGTGCTAACCACTAAGTTTTCTTCCAAAACAAAAGAAAGAATGATGAATGAAATGATGAATGAAAACATATATATATATACATTAACTTTCAACTTTTGCTTTGTATACTGTTGTAAGAATAAAGACAATCAAAATCACAATTTTTAAAAACCCATGTATGTTCATTCTTAATGTAGCAAATCTCACACACACAAAAAAAAAGAAAAAAAAAAGAAGTTCTTTCGTTATTAATAAGAAGGCTTGGAGAAAAAACTCTATTTTCGGTCCGCCTTCAACGCTTCAAAAAGCACCCGCGGCTGGTGGAGAGATGTCGCACAGTCGCGCCTGCTCGGCACGAGCCGCCCCGAACTCGTTCCTCTCCGGATCCGCGCGGAAACTTACAGAAACACGACGCGCTCGACCGCCCGCCCACTCCGCGTCGATGACGTCACTTCGGCCGCGCGCTCAAGTGTCGCGTGCGGCTCTCGCCTATAATTACACGCGCGCGAGGGCTCACCGTCACGCAGGAAGTCAGACCCGTGCTTCCGTACATTAATCTACCGCTCAGTCTAAACATCACATAAACACACCGACCGTCTTCACCGCTCCACACGAGCACTAAGGGCAGTGAGCTTTAACGGAAACACTGCTTTTATTTAATGATCTTAAAAAAAAAAAAAAAAAAAAAAAGACACACGCAGTGAGAATACAGCTCAGGACCACAGACACAAATCTGTCTGTCTGCCCGCATCTTCAAAGGCTTTAAATCACGTTATATTCGCAGCAACATTGTTGCAAAGGAACATAATTATATATTCCCCTCACATCTGCTTACATTGTGGCATGTAGATAATTATAATGCGTCTTAAATGATGATTTATATGCTATTGATTTTTAGAGAGAGAGACGAACATTGTTTGAATGCAGGTTTCTGATTTAAAACTTACCGTTAAGGACATGCAGGGATGCGAGTCAGACTTTAATGTCGCGTCTCCGAGCGGATTTTATTCCTCCAGGCAAAAAATAAAAATAAAAATAAAAAATATATATATATATCCTTTTTTTTCCTTTACAACCTGCAACAGTTTCCCCAGTGAGCAAAAAGCGTGTTAGTGTGTAGTGATCTGAATCGCAGTGCTCGCATCACCTGTCCGAAACATCCGCGCGCACTGACTCAGTGCGACACAGTTTAAACACGCAGCACCGCTCGCTAGAATATTCCACCGGAAATGACGCTCGAGATTTTTCTAGAATGTTCTAACAGCGCAGGAGGACGAAAAATGTCGAAGTTCAGTAAACATACCGTAAAACACATAAATGTGAGCTTGTTGTTTGCTCAGACCAAATGAGTCACTCACGTAGCGGTTTATTCCCTAGGCGTGAAGCTTTATTTGCTTTGTCAGTGCATCATTAGAATTCTGGGATCTGGAAAGAAGCAAAAGTATTGAGCAAGCTCAAATGACTGAGCATGAATTATTCAGGTCAATTCACAGCTGATTAACAGTGGATATACTGCAGGTTTGTGTGATGGGGAAAAAAAGATTAATGATGTGTGGTGTTCGTCTACATTAACTTATAAGCAGGTTTCCCCAAATGTGCACACCCTTTAACTAGGGCTAAAACTTTTGTTAAAGCACCTTTTGCTTATAATACAGCATTCAGCGTTCAGCATTCAATGTTCAGTGTTCAACATTCAGTGTTCAGCATTCAACATTCAGTGTTCAACATTCAGTGTTCAGCATTCAACGTTCAGTGTTCAATATTCAGTGTTCAGCGTTCAGCACTCAGTGCTCAGCATTCAACATTCAGTGTGCAGCATTCAACATTCAGTGTTCAACATTCAGTGTTCAGCATTCAACGTTCAGTGTTCAATATTCAGTGTTCAGCATTCAGCGTTCAGCACTCAGTGCTCAGCATTCAACATTCAGTGTTCAGCATTCAACATTCAGTGTTCAACATTCAGTGTTCAGCATTCAACATTCAGTGTTCAGCATTCAACGTTCAGTGTTCAACATTCAACGTTCAGTGTTCAATATTCAGTGTTCAGCATTCAACGTTCAGTGTTCAGCATTCAACGTTCAGTGTTCAATATTCAGTGTTCAGCATTCAGCGTTCAGCACTCAGTGTTCAGCATTCAACATTCAGTGTTCAGCATTCAACGTTCAGTGTTCAGCATTCAACGTTCAGTGTTCAATATTCAGTGTTCAGCATTCAGCGTTCAGCACTCAGTGTTCAGCATTCAACATTCAGTGTTCAGCATTCAACATTCAGTGTTCAACATTCAGTGTTCAGCATTCAACATTCAGTGTTCAACATTCAGTGTTCAGCATTCAACATTCAGCATTCAACATTCAGTGTTCAACATTCAGTGTTCAGCATTCAATATTCAGTGTTCAGCATTCAACGTTCAGTGTTCAACATTCAACGTTCAGTGTTCAATATTCAGTGTTCAGCATTCAGCGTTCAGCACTCAGTGTTCAGCATTCAACATTCAGTGTTCAGCATTCAACATTCAGTGTTCAACATTCAGTGTTCAGCATTCAACATTCAGTGTTCAGCATTCAACATTCAGTGTTCAACATTCAGTGTTCAGCATTCAACATTCAGTGTTCAACATTCAGTGTTCAGCATTCAGTGTTCAGCATTCAGTGTTCAGCATTCAACATTCAGTGTTCAACATTCAGTGTTCAACATTCAGTGTTCAGCATTCAACATTCAGTGTTCAACATTCAGTGTTCAGCATTCAACATTCAGTGTTCAACATTCAGTGTTCAGCATTCAACGTTCAGTGTTCAGCATTCAACGTTCAGTGTTCAACATTCAGTGTTCAGCATTCAATATTCAGTGTTCAGCATTCAGCGTTCAGCACTCAGTGTTCAGCGTTCAGCGTTCAGCACTGTGTTCAGCATTCAACATTCAGTGTTCAGCATTCAAAATTCAACATTCAGCGTTCAGCATTCAGTGTTCAGCATTCAGTGTTCAGCATTCAACATTCAGTGTTCAGCATTCAACATTCAGCGTTGAACATTCAGTGTTCAGCGTTCAGCATTCAGTGTTCAGCATTCAATATTCAGTGTTCAGCATTCAAAATTCAACATTCAGCGTTCAGCATTCAGTGTTCAGCATTCAGTGTTCAGCATTCAACATTCAGTGTTCAGCATTCAACATTCAGCGTTGAACATTCAGTGTTCAGCGTTCAGCATTCAGTGTTCAGCATTCAATATTCAGTGTTCAGCATTCAGCGTTCAGCATTCAGTGTTCAGCATTCAGTGTTCAGCATTCAAAATTCAACATTCAGCGTTCAGCATTCAGTGTTCAGCATTCAGTGTTCAGCATTCAACATTCAGTGTTCAGCATTCAACATTCAGCGTTGAACATTCAGTGTTCAGCGTTCAGCATTCAGTGTTCAGCATTCAATATTCAGTGTTCAGCGTTCAGCGTTCAGCACTGTGTTCAGCATTCAACATTCAGCGTTCAGCATTCAGCGTTCAGCATTCAGTGTTCAGCATTCAGTGTTCAGCATTCAACATTCAGTGTTCAGCATTCAACATTCAGCGTTGAACATTCAGTGTTCAGCATTCAGCGTTCAGCATTCAGTGTTCAGCATTCAGTGTTCAGCATTCAACATTCAGTGCTCAGCATTCAACATTCAGCATTGAACATTCAGTGTTCAGCATTCAGTGTTCAGCATTCAGTGTTCAGCGTTCAACATTCAGCGTTCAGCACTCAGTGTTCAGCGTTCAGCACTGTGTTCAGCATTCAGTGTTCAGCATTCAACATTCAGCGTTCAGCATTCAGTGTTCAGCACTCAGTGTTCAGCATTCAACATTCAGTGTTCAGCATTCAGTGTTCAGCACTCAGTATTCAGCATTCAGTGTTCAGCATTCAACGTTCAGCATTCAGCGTTCAGCATTCAGTGTTCAGCACTCAGTGTTCAGCACTCAGTGTTCAGCACTCAACATTCAGTGTTCATCATTCAACATTCAGCGTTGAACATTCAGTGTTCAGCATTCAGCGTTCAGCATTCAGTGTTCAGCATTCAACATTCAGTATTCAGCATTCAGTGTTCAGCACTCAGTGTTCAGCATTCAACATTCAGTGTTCAGCATTCAGTGTTCAGCACTCAGTGTTCAGCATTCAGTGTTCAGCATTCAACGTTCAGCATTCAGCGTTCAGCACTCAGTGTTCAGCACTCAACATTCAGTGTTCAGCATTCAACATTCAGCGTTGAACATTCAGTGTTCAGCATTCAGCGTTCAGCATTCAGTGTTCAGCATTCAATATTCAGTGTTCAGTGTTCAGCGTTCAGCACTGTGTTCAGCATTCAGTGTTCAGCATTCAGTGTTCAGCATTCAGTGTTCAGCATTCAACGTTCAGCATTCAGCGTTCAGCATTCAGCGTTCAGCATTCAGTGTTCAGCACTCAGTGTTCAGCACTCAACATTCAGTGTTCATCATTCAACATTCAGCGTTGAACATTCGGTGTTCAGCATTCAGTGTTCAGCATTCGGTGTTCAGTACTCAGTGTTCAGCATTCAGTGTTCAGCACTCAGTGTTCAGCACTCAGTGTTCAGCGTTCAACATTCAGTGTTCAGCGTTCAGCATTCAGCGTTCAGTATTCAGTGTTCAGCATTCAACGTTCAGCATTCAGCGTTCAGCATTCAGTGTTCAGCGTTCAGTGTTTCTGAGTAAGGGTCTACCAACTTAGCACCTTGATTTGGCAATTTTATTCAAAAATGTTTTTATTGCTAAAAAGATTTTCTGTAAACAAATAGAAATAAACTCAAACTTTATGATTATTACTATATTATACTCTTTTTTTCTTTTTTTAATCAAAAGTCTTTTGAAAATAATCAAGGGCTTTTTTGTTTAAAAAAGAAAGATTATGCAATATAATACAGTCTATTACAGCTACTAACTACAGGAAACAAAAAAAACTCAGTTACATTTTTTTTATTAAAGTGCAAAAAAAGAAAAATAATAAAACATTCAATAACTTTTTGACTGTATGAGTTACACATGTAAATCCAAATGCAATATGATGCAGTCTATTACTGTTAACTACAGCAAACAGATTTTTAAAATCTCAGTTTTTATTATTTTTATTTCATTTAAAAAAAGAAACATAATAAAAATTCAATAACCAAATGCAACCAAATAAAAAAAAACCCATAAAAACTGAGTTTTTAAAAATCTGTTTGCTGTAGTTAGTAGCAATAATGAACAGTGTCATATTGCATTTAGTTTTACATGTGTAACTCTCGTGAGCAATAGATTATAGAATTTTAATTATTTTTCTTTTTTAAACGAAAAAAAAAAACCTTGATTATTTTCATAAGTCTTTGATAAGAATGGCACATAGTGGAGTGAATCATAAAATTTGACTTTCATGTCTATTCGTTTACAGAAACAAAGGGTTTTATATGGCACAATAAGTTTATATGTGTAATAAAATGTATATCATTAATAAACAATAATAAATTTATATGCTTTAAAAAATAAACAAATACTGTATCTATACCGTATTCTAACACTGCAATACGTTAGACATCCTGCCAAGTAGACCACGATAATCTTATACAGTTGCCCAGGTCATGCACTTTTTAGACGGTCCCTTACTAACTCCATTATTATAAAGTGCTGATGACCTGCATTGCTGAAAGATTGGCTTCAGCTGGCTTTAACAGGAGAAATTTGTAAAAATATGTTCAACAGTATTTGGTTCTCTGCCCACTCCGGAGTAGGAAAATACACATTTTGTCCTTTATGTGTGTTTATTTTTGGTGAAATAGAAGAGAGAAGCTTGAATGTCAGCGAATGTCCAATACAAAACCAACTTTACTGTGGTAAAATACCTCACATTGTGACTGGATTTCCTGTCTCTTAGCCCTCTTCAAGTCATTCCACAGGTTTTCAAAAGGATTTAGATTTGTGATCTGACTCGGCCATTCCAAAACATGATCTCTTTCTTCTGAAGCCATTGATTTTGACTTGGATTTGGGTTTTAGGTCGTTGTTGTGCTGCAAAGTGAAATGCTTCTTCACCTTCATTTGACGCCTGTATGTTTTGTGAGGAAAATAATAAAGTATTTGGAGCTGTTCGTGGTTCTCTTTCTTGATAGCTGAAGAGAAGCAGCCCCAAAGCATGATGATGTCACCACAATGCTTCACTATGGTCATGGTGTTCTTTGGGTAATAAGCTGGCTTGTTTTTGTGCCAAATATATCTTATGAATTATGCTCAAGAAGTTCTACCTGGGTCTAGTCAAACCATGACACATAAGATAATGGTTTAGGGTGATTTAGAGGGGCTTGGAATGGTGAGCACCACACAAGTGGTATTGAGGCCCTGATAAATAAAAACATATAATTAAAGCAGGGTGTACTTTCTTTTTCCAATAGCTGCTCCTCACCTCACTAATAAGTCACTAAGAAGTGTTTCCAAAAAAGCAAACAATAGTTTGATGGAATGTTCAGTGGAAAAATAATCCTGATGAATTTTGCTACTCTCTTTCAAACATTAATTATCCCCCTCAAGAAACTCCAGTAACATCTCCTTAGTGCATCACTTCAATAATAAGTCATTAAAAAGCTGCAGTAATTCTGCATAACTTCACCTTTCACTTCTTAAGTCCCGTATTATGTTATCCTGCTGAAAAAAGTTTAAATCACCATCATCTCACAATAGCACACAGCCACTCCCTGCTGATCAATACAGCATCCAGCTTCCAGCTGCCAAATAAGAAGAAAATACGATAGCAGTGAAGTAAACAGAAAACCAAATATTCATCAATCCATGTCATAAGAAAGCTTGTCATCTTGACCAGTTTGGCCTGTGTATTGGCAGCTGGTGGTCAGACCAAGCTAGATTTCATCAAGCCTAGATGCCTTTGTCTAATCTACACTCATGCAAAACATGTCATTTTTATTGCATAAGGAACAGGTTAGGGCGGCGCGATGGCTTAGTGGTTAGCATGTTTGCCTCGCACCTCTAGGCCTGCACCCTTGCTTTGGGGGTTTCCTCCAGGCACTCTGCTTTCCTCCCCCAGTATAAAGACATGCTCTTTAGGCTGATTGGCATTTCCAAAATTGTCTGTAGTGTGTGAGTGGTGTGTAAATGGGTGTCCAGTGATGGACTAGTCCCCTATCCAGGGTGTCCAAACGTGCACGAGGATAGGCTCCAGGCTTCCCCGCAAACCTGTGTAGGATAAGCGGTACAGAAAATGAGTACAGAGTAGCATGCCATATGCAAAACCAATTCACTCCACATGCTTCTTTTTTATTTATATATATATATATATATCGAGATGTAAAACCTCTAAAATATAAAACAGCCTTTCTAAACCTGACAGGTTTCAGCAGTTACTTGATTTTCATATTGGTTAAACTGCTGTTGTTGTTGTTACTGGCTAGGCCAGGAGAGGAGACCGGCAGAGTTTTTGTTTTGTTTTGTTTTGTTACATTTCTTCCGAATGAACAATGTTCACCCAGTCAGGACAAAAAATTGAGAAAGCTCTGCCTGTTGCACTAGAATTCAAGTCAGAGTTGAGTGGGAAGCATGTGTGTATGTGTTTTGGGGGAGGGGGCATGGTGTTTCAGGGAGTTTCATAACATATATTGAAGGTAACTTCCAACACAGTTGCCTGCAATAACTCTTCTGCAGTACTGGAGCGCCACCGACGGCCTCTTAGGTAGAGTAGCAATATGTTATTGCTAACAAATATCCAAAACATACAGTAGTTTGTTTGGGCTGAACTGCATACCATATTTGCCAGTTCAGAACCAGGAAAAAAAATCTTCTGAATTACTGCTATTTATGCACATTCATGTAATAAGTAAGCTTGTCATGCTGACTAGATTGGCTTGCGTATTGATAGATAAAGACTAAATTTTTCAGCAGGGCAGGGCACGAAGCCAGGTTTCAGGTCTAAACTCCCAGTCTTTTAACCGGTTGACCCTCAAGCAAAAAAAGATTGCTTAAAGAACAAAATCTGCAAAATCCTTGCATTCCCCTTACATATTCCCTGAATCTCGTTCCTCCATTTCTTCTTCAATTCATCTCAGGGATTATGACAAATCTTGTAGTTATGATTATATTAGGGTTATGACCTTTAGTAAAAGTTATGACCAAAGTGGAATTATGACTATATTGAGATTTTGAAATATGAGTAGTAAATATAAAGTTAATAAAGTAATTATGATTCTACTGGGGTTATGACTATGGTGAAAATAGAACTATAGCATTATGAATTATGACTGTTGGGTTATGGTTATATTGGAAATATGGATGTTGTGTGGATATGACAACAGGGAAGTTCGGACTAGTGTGGAAATATGACTATACAGGTTTCATGATAATGTTAGTATTATAACCAAAGTGTGGTTATTGTGCAAGGATGAGTATATTTGGATTATATATGTATAACTATACTATTTTATGCAGATCTGCATGCAAAATGATCTGGATTATTCTAATCGCATGATGACCGGAATAAAACCTTGCAGATATGTAGGTCAGTGTGTTTAGTGGCCCAACAACCTGAACCATGTATGTTAATAAATAATGACTATTATATTATAAAAGTTAAATATTAGAGCGGGTCAGTGTAATTAACGTGTAAAAAAAAAAAGATCAGTGTCTCAATGAAAAAGCTGAACATTGATCTTTGTACTCTTAGTACACTTTTGTTTAGTGACTTACGGGGGAGGACGTTTTGGCTTTCAAGAACAATGTGGGATTGAAATGTTGCTCCACTGCAGGGTAATTCTTAGTAACCCCTTTTGTACACGAGCTTATGCTAGGTTTCAGGAACAACAGAAGATACATAATAAGGACGTGTCTACTGGGTAATTCTTGTAGATTAAACACTGTAATTACAAAGACACTTGTTTGGAGTAAGCCCTGGAGCACCAATGCCCTGCTCTACAACCTCACTGCATAGAATTAAGACACTCTAAAATGCATTTCCACTGATGCATGCTCATTCAAGAACCACAGTAAGGACACACCGAAGCGCAGAAAAGGTGAAAAAGAGGTACCCATCAATTGGCTTATGGATTGGTAGAAATAACATTAAGAAGATTTAATACACGCGCTTCAGATTCTTTGTATTCAAAGGGAAACAATTCTCACTACAGAGTCATTGCTGCGAACTCGTCTCGATGTGAGCAGGTATGTAGCACACAAACAACATTCAGAACCTGTTCTTATCTCCCAATATAACAGATCCCTCATGTTGAGCCGGATAAAAATAGCATGAATAAAAATAACTTCATGTCAACAAGATAAGCCATTGTAATAATAAACAAAGACCTCGTGTAACATGCAACCTACCAACGGTGTGGCATAGATACCACAATAAGAAGGGAAATATATAGTTCGCGCAAAAATGATGGCACAATTATTCAACCTAAACAACTAAAGAAATTGTTCATCAGAATAAAAAACCATTATAAACTCTTTTTTTTTTTTAGCTCTCCAGTGGTAACAAAAAAAACAAAACACCACACCACAACCATCTGTGTCCAAGAGTCCTAAAGAGCCAAATTGGCCATGCAGTCTGAGTAGGAAGGATGGCATACTCTCTCTCATCTGTCAATCATAGTGACAATAGCGAATTGGGAACATTGATGATCTCATGTATGCAGAAGATGGTGGTTAGTGATTTCCTCCATGTGTTATGCTACTCTGTGACGCAGCATGAAAAGCAGTTCGAAATGATGCAGTGTCTGGTTTCACACGTCTCAAATGAAGCACATGGTAACCCCCACCCTCCCCGGTAGCGATCATGTGATAGGAGAGAAGAGGAGATTGCGGGTGGGAATTGGCAAAAAAACTATTGGGGATAAAATGTGTTGGAAAGACGGTTCTTTTGGTATTCATTTTGATGTACTTTATATATATTTCTCAGCCATTCATAAAGAATGGCATTAGTTCCTATTAGAGGACAAAAATATTTCACACATTATTACACAATTTGGACTCTGAGGCTGATGAAACTCTTGTAAGCAGAAATCTGCAAAGCACACACAGCTGTGAAATGTTCAATGTGATACTAAAAATCACTGCAGGTTTCTGCAAGTTGCAAACTCAGACACCACGTTTCTCCAATTCAGCAGTCACTGCTGCTTAAGCACCGAGTTTGGCAATCTTCACACAGTAACACAGCACGTCGACCCAGATACAAACACGACCAAGTAAGTGAGCAGAATGAAAAATAGTTTTGTGATGGACAGATCCAGTAACAATCCGTCACACAAAATCTCTTCTGTTCGGTGGATGTTAAAAGGCTTCCATTTTCAAATCTCACACACCTTAGCATAAGGTTCCAGGTTCCACTGTGGTGTAAAAAAGCAGAGTTTTTACCGTTCATGTTTTGCCATAAGCAGTTTCATTTAACACTGCAACTAATAATAACAAACACCATGTTGGAACCTCGTAGTGTTCACAAGCCCAGATTCCCCAAAGTTCAATCCTGAGCTCTGGTTACTGTCTATGTGGAGTTATGAAATTTCTCTTAGTGTTCATGTGTGGTTCTGTCTGATCTTCTAGTTTTCTTCCACCTATGTATGGACTGACTATTGTAACTTGCCCATGTGTGTGTATGTGTGTGTGTGTGTGTGTGTGAAGCCTTGGCTTCCTTGTGTTCTCGTGATACACTGTCAATACTAATGCAGTTCCAGAACACGAATCTATTTCTTTCCAGTTTTGACATGAATCAGAAACAATTTGTACAATTCCAAGAGTCAAGTTACCTAACCGGAGACTTGTTGTTTAGTACCGTTTTGTTTGTATAGACTGGGTGTCATGGAGTCTTTAATGACATCAACGTTTAACCTTGGCTGACATTTGCAGAAGTAATGCGAGAAATGAATGGTATTACATAAAGAAATGTTCTGCATTGTTCAGTCAGATATGGAGAAAAACCTATTAATATGATGAGATTAGTTATACGACACTGGACTACACACCAGTTGCTAATCCAGTTGCTTAATCTCCACAGGGTGGTCACATCTCTGAGGCGGAGTGCAATCCATGCACGAGTTCATTGGGGGACATGAACTCCCACATTTTCTACCAGAGTACCATGCCTCGAATTCATACTGTCGTTTGGGTGTAATTATATTTACAAATGGAGGGTGTGGGTAAAGGATGGTGATGAGATTCACAGACTAAATCATTTGCCTGGCATTTAGAATATAGTTTTCTATAAACCTTGTATCTCACTTCATTATTTTACTTTGTTTATATTTTGCAATCTATAGCATAGGTCAAGACCTCAAGAAACAAGGGAAACGGTTTCTGGGGGGTGGGGGGTGGGGGGGTCCCAAAGGTGTTCAGTGGGCTTGAGGTCAGGGCTTTTTGCAGGACACTCAAGTTCTTCCACTCCAACCTTGGCAAACCATGTCTTGGGTATTGTCATTCTGGAGCAGGTTTGGGCCTTCTTAGGTCCAATGAAAGAGTAATTATTAAATTGTAATGCTACAGCATACAAAGACATTCTATACAATTGTGTGCTTCCAACTTTATGACGACAGTTTGGAGAAGACCTACATATGGGTGTGATGGTCATGTGTCCACACACTCTTGCCTATAGAGTGTACAAGCAAACTGAAAGATTTCTAGGATGCTCCATTTGCTACCCTTTGTTGTGCCTTAAAAGTTCTATCTAGAACCCTAATGAAAAAAGGTCCACCTGTGTGACTGGGGGCATAGCGGTAGGGTTAAATCCAGATTTAAACTCGAATTTACTGTGGAGTAATCTGGAACCCTACCGCTATGCCTCCAGTCACACAGGTGAACTTTTTTCAAGTATACGTGGAGCACTAAACCAATACAGATACCTAATGAACTGGCAACTCAAACTTAAAATGTATTTTAATCACACACTTTCATCTCCAGAACAAAGAAATACCGTTTCAGTACTTCAGGTCTAGGTTGGCATTAAGCAAAAATACTTTTATTGCAAACTTGTGGTTTTTGCTACTTACAATACATGTTACATTAGAAACACAGAGGCAAGTCATTGGCAGAAGACAGAAGAGTATGTGCTTGTAGTGTGTTTAGCACCATTGGGTTTTTCCATATACACCAGTAATTGAGAGGTTAACGTATGGAAGGTTGATGGTTTCGCTTAAAACAGAAACTGCGTATTCAAAAAATCTCCCAAAAAAAAAAGAAAAAAAAAAAAAAAAGAAAAGGGTCGCTCGTTTCAGCCTCCGACGTGTATTCTCGTCTTTCGCTTCGGCGTCACCTGAGATGTGGGGTGTATTTGGAGCTAGGGCCTTCCCAGTGTACAGAAACCCCGTCCCTGTGTTCTAGAAGTGTCTCGGAGAGAACAGAGAGGAAACGAAAGGCCGCGGAGTCTTCAAGTATTAAACACAGCTCAGCGCACAAGCTTCAGACACACATTATTAGGACCTAGATTCAACTCGAGGAAAAACAGGCTAGGGTTAATCAGCATCCTTCCCAACACAAATATTTAATATAGATCCATATATTCATGTGCATATAAATAAAAATTCAGTGCTGTAAAAACATTTCTGATCACATAGGATCTGAGCCATCAGTGAAGACACATGTATTTTTTTTTTCTGGATATTCTCTCTCTCTCTCCCTCTCTTTTGAAATTATGGCTAAAACAAAAGCTAATGCAGGACTATGTAAACTGATATCCCATGTTAATTATCCTTCATTACACAACACTTAGTGAAATATGTAGTGTTTTCTCTCGCTCTTTTTTGGTTTATGCAGCACAGAGAAAAAAAAAAAAAAAAAAAAAAAAAGGATTTTTGGCAGCAGTAAGGCACCAAGAGGATATATCAGTGTGTGTGAGTGTGTAGGTTAAACACAAAGCAAAAACACTTTGGTGGTCATTGAGAGTGTTGCCTTGGGGGAAAAGGGAAAAGGTTTTGGGGGGGGCCTCCGTTGTTGTCTGTGTGTCTCTTCTTTGTTTTTTTTTTTTTTTTTTTTTTTTTTTTTTTTTTTGGTTGTTTTCCTTTCTTTTCCCCGCTGCCCCCCCCCTCCCCTCCTCCCCCCCCCCCCCGCGCCGCGGCGGGGGGCGCCGCCGCCCGCGGCGTGCGGCCCGGGGGGCCCGGTGTCGCCCCCCCCCCGGCCGGCAACCAAAAAGCCCCCCCCCCCCGGCAGAGCGCCCAGCATGTCTGAGCTCCACCTGTCGCCATAGACACAACAGCCGGTTCAAACTTAAAGGACCATCATTTTGTTCGATATTCAATGGTCAATTGATTGGGTTCCACTAAAATGGCATTGAAACATAGGGAAAAGTCCTCAGTGTAACATCACAGGACTTGAGCAGAAACAGGCGCAGATCAAAGTCTTTATTATACACGCAAATCAATAAACGCGGTCTCAACAGGTAACGAGAAACTGGATACGAGGCAGGAAACTGAACAGGACATGAAAACCAGACTGCTTTAGCACATGTAACGTCTTCACCAGTCAAACACTCAATCAACATAAATACTGCGCGAAGTGCACAGCAACACGAGGGGTTTAAATAACCAACATCATTAAACTAAACATAGACACCTGGCTCAAATCAAGATACACCTCGCACATCAGCCAATGCCTAAACAGAAGGAGGAACGAACCCAAAAGCCAAGGCGCGAGTCCATTTTACACAGTTCAGTCACATGCACGCGCACACTCCGAATCCGCGCCACAGTGCCATCTGCCGGCGAGGGAGGAACATATTGAAACCTGATTGGCTCTTGTATTTTATGATGCAATAACACTTGCCAGGTGTCTTTTTTTTTCTTTTTCCAAAGCTCATTTCATCCCCAAGGACTTCAGCAACTTCTGCCGCACTGAGATTTTAGCACTTATATACTTAATAGTGGTCATTTTTACCAATTGCACCAAGTTGACCAAATATCTATATGTAATGGGTCTCAATTATGAGAGACATTTGAATAAGGATAGACATTGATAGATATGAGCAGAATTAAATAAATAATCGAATAAGGTCATTATTTAATTGTATAATTGAGTATTATAATGCAAAAGAATCAGAATTATATGAATTATGCAAAAATGTCAGCACGTGAAATGTCACTTAAGCAATGAAACCAGCAGCCTATTAGATATTCTAATGTCGGGAATAAAGGACTAATTTTCTCCTCAATTCGGTCACCAGGCAATTCCCACCAACCAGTCAACATTCCCTTATCGTGAGACAACTTCCAACTGGAGAGAGTGAAGGGTAACACATGCTTCCTCCAAGACATGAGAAGCCAGCCACACAAATCTTATAACTGCTGCTGCTGTTTCACAAGGAAGCATAACACACTCGGCGGAAAGCGCTATCCGCGCTCTTCCACATACATTACATGAGCTTCCAGACTCACGATTGGCTAGTATCGCTGTGATTGACAAGGGACGAGAATGGCATAGGGTGAACGCTTTTCTGTTGCCTCACTTGGGACGCTGTTTTTAATGATTTTCTTTCTTCTTTTTTTTCTTCTAATTCCTGATTTTGGTGTGTTGTTTGTCTACATCTTCCTTCTTCAATAATATTTCTAATTTCAGTCACCTTTAAGGGAGGCATTTACACTCTTGGCTCTTGACACACTTTTGTTTTCCATGAAGAGTGATCAGCCAAATCTCAGTAATATGATCCCAATTACAATCAGCACATTACAGCAACGTGTATTAAGAGATCTAGTAACGTAAAGTGATCCATACCCAGGTAGATGTTGCCCTTGGTGTTCACCATGACACTCCTGCCGGGGGACTGTCCATGCTGAATCGTCCTGCCATCTACCTGAATGTAGCCCTGCTTTCCTGTCCTGCTCACAACAAAACACACACACAATTTGTCCAGTTATTCGTTCAGCAGCGCCACTTATATAAAACATGACCTAACAAATCAGCGATTAAAACCTTACCCACAAACTCAAACCTCAACCTGAGAAGATTATTCACCAATCCCTTCATCACGTCATTACTCAATACTCCATACATTTATTTCCTCTTTGGAATAAAAAAATAGCTTTCCAACAGAGGACATTTTGTAAGAATCTAACTTATCTGTGCTGCCATTTTGAAAATGAAAACCACCTCAATTTCAGGTATTCACTTTCAACTGTAAAATAAAACAACGGTGAGAAAGGTGATGAAAGTGAAACATTCACTGTAAGACTAAAACCAGAATAAAATAGTGACTCAAATGGTGCGCTTAATATACCAGAGAAACTCTCATTTAAACCAGGCTTAACCTTGGTTAGTGCTATCCAGTCACACAGACTAATTGCCATGAATCTACTAATAATCCCCCCAAAATTTAGGTATTAATAATAAACCAAGAGGAAAAACTTTTCGCTCATGTCTCAAAGTGTCTGTTTTGGAGATACTACTATGATATTAGTAAGAGTATAAAACATAGGACCTGCTAAGTGAATGAACGTAAGTATATATATATATATATATATATATATATATATATATATATATATATATATATATATATATATAAAAGGTACCTGACTGCCGTAATTTTGTGCCAAAGTCCATCGTTAATGCGTTCCTTTGAGAGTATTTCTGCCTCCCCGCTGCCCAGCTGGTAACTGTGCGGCAAAGATGGAACATTTGTGCGTAAATGTACAGTACAGCGCATAATTCTCGGGCACATGCAAAGAAATAATGCCTTCGAATATATTGTTTCATAATTAAAAAATACTATACAGAGCATTAAACAGGAAGAAACAAAACAAAGTCAATATTTGGTGTGATCCTTTGCTTAAAAAAAAAAAAGTACTCACAATTAAAAGTTAGTGCAGTTTCTTAAGGAAATGTGCTGTAAGTTTTACTGAGTATCTCGCATGTCATATCTCAGTCCAGCCACGACTCGGTTTCCAGGAGGCACCGCTACAAACTACAAACATGGCCACTGAGGACTACACTGCCCACACACACATGCGTTCTATGAGTTCTAATCACACACACCTGCATCTCATTACAAACACATTCACACCACAGCATAAGAGAGACTTGGGTAGCAAAGAGACTTTGTGAAGGAATGTTCAGTTGACTTGTTTCTCTGCCATTCTCTAAGCCTTTTTCTCATGCGTTTACAAAGTTACTTTTGACCAGTGTTTCCATCCCCGACCTCAATTTCTGCCTAGCCTCGTTTTGTTTGTTTGCCTGCCTGATCACCTGACCCTTGCCTGTTTATCGACCACGGACTTTGTCTTTCCCCTTTGGATTATTCTGCCTGGATTCTGTCACCCGCAACTGCTTCCGTCTCCACCCACGGTACGCGTGACATCGCAGAACCAGCTACGGTTCTTCTGGAGACTTTCTAATTTTTGCAGAAAAACCCAGCAGCCTTCATTATGTTTTTTTTTTCTGAAAAGTGTTTACTTACCTATTATGCTGCTTTCTTTTTCTGTAACACTTAATTTTGTGCTGGAAAATGAATGTTTTTGTACCGACTCGATAATGTAGGAGTCATAAAATAAAAATCTATAAGCTATCTATAAGCTAACTAAAATCTACAACGCTTGTACTAAAAAATAGGAAACACAATCGATGATGGGTTGGTGAGATTCCAATAGTTTCCAATAACAGTAAGCCCAGTGTTCTATTCCGAATGTACCACAGCGATTTGCCAATGATGACAATTTTACCTTCTGACCAATCAGAATAGAGAATTCAACAGCACTATGGTATAACATTGTGTAATAAAGCATGAGCTAAGTAATATATAATCCTAAAATGAACACTCGTGCCAGTTTGTGTGTTGCAGGTCGTGTCCAATACAACTAGTGAACGATTCAGTGGCTCACCTGAACACAAGGTGTCCGTTTTGTAAACCAAGGCTTATGAAATCCTTGCCTTTTCCTTGGTCTCCTGATTCCTGTAAAGAGTGCAGAATTAAACATCATCCTCACCAGCTGTGACCGTGGAAGCAGGTCACAAGGTCAGTTTGAACGAATCACAAATCATCTTACTAACACTAACAGAAAGACACAGGGGAGGTATTTAAGTATAATTAAGAGCATGTTTATTAATGGTTGGGTCAACGTTTCAAAAATGCTTCTTAACAAAATGATGTATTAATATACTAGCATTAAGGAATATTTATTTTATTATTTTATTTTTTGTGTTTCAGCTTTCACAACTTTCAAGCCAGGAATGGTGTTAAACAAAATGGCCGTGACTAAAGATGCATGAGAAAACCATGCAATAATTAAATTAGACACCAGATAAAATACAGCCTGGGTGGTTTGAATTTGTGATGATTTGTCACACAAACAAAAGGAACCTGTTGAAAACAAAATCTTAGCATATGTCTTGAAGAAACACGCAGAATATAACTGGAGCATGTGCTTCTGATGGACAGTGATAATTCATGATCATTCCTTTACTAAATATATACCATATTCTATCAACTATAAGTCATATAATATGTTGTTCTTGGTTCTCAATGTGCTTTTGTTTATGTTTTGCCTTGCGTCTTTGTTTTGGTCCGATCTCAACCCCGTTCATGTCATGTTCTTGTTATCTTATTGTGTCCACCTGTTTTGTGTTCGTTCTTTAATATGTTTGCCTGTTGTGGCTGAGTATCTTTACAGATTCTTATAATGCATCTGTAATGTTAAATCCAAGTCTTATTTGAGTTTTCTAACTCCGTCATTTCCTGGTTTTTGCCCCTGACTGTTTTTTTGATTATGGATTATACTGCTTTGCTCCTGCCAGAGCATGGGACTCTTTTTTTTTTTTTTTTTTTGTGGGGTCTACAATTCTTGCATTGACAATAATAAAGCTTTACACACTTGTTTCCTCCCTTATGCACCCACATGGTACAGTAATGTAGTCCTGGTTGTTCTACAAACTTCAAGATGTTTCAGTCATCTGTGCGGAGAATACGATTTGTCTATAATTGGTCGATTTTGGCTTGCCAAAAATGATGAAAAGAACATGATTTTATTCAAATCTCACTTATAACGCAAAGTAATGGTAGTTGTTTGGATGTAATTTGCCCTTTTAGAGGTGGGACTACATATTCAGAGCGAAGAAATTGACAGGGCATAAGTAAGCAATAAAATACAATTATAGGAAATATAATTATAGGAAAATGATTAATTACTGCATAGTTGTTTTTTTTAGTTTTTTTTTTTAAATAACAGCATGTCCTGACGTGTTTTATTCCTCTTTTAACACAGCAATTTGCCAACAATTAAATTTTTTATTAATCATAGTAGATAGTATGACAGACTGTACTTTTTAATCTGTTCATAGAACATTTAATGTCCACTACACAAAATAGTTCCTGTTAGCAATTACGTTATAGCAGCTATACATAGTCGTTCTCTCATGTGAAGACTTTCCCGTTTTGAAAAACCTAAAAAGAAAAGTGCTGGCACTGGAGACTCCTTCCATAAATGTTCAATAAAACATCTCCTTGCACAAAAGGTCAATCGCAATGATTATTCATTTTGCCAAATAAGAGCACACTTTTTAACCTGTTTATTATTAGGCTCTTATTATGTGGTACATTCACCACATCCCTGAGAATGAGTTGTTACTATAGAAACGGTGACACATTAGAATGAAAGAATTGATATAAACTTGTGATTTGACACTGTCAGAGCTGCTGTGTTATAAAATCCGATGAATATGGTCTATACAAAATCTCAAGGATTTTTTTTTTCTTTTTCTTTACAAAGATCAAACTGTGCTCCAAACACACAAATCTGTAAGTTCATGCATTACGGCGTCTGTAGTAAGCAGCTGGAGGAACGTACTTGTTTGTGCGTCTGCTTTCGGAGAGGAGACGCCTTGCTTGCGAACATGCGACTTGTGCAGGCTAAGAGCGGATTCGGGCTCCTGAGGATAATGTCCGTGGTGAGTTAATGCAGAAAGGTAACATGCAGTGCGTTCAAGCACCCCCCTCCCCCCCATACACACACACAATGAGTCAATGAGCTTAAGCGCACCATCCACTTGGTTATAAATCACATAAATGCAGAAGTTAGAGTGAGTGGGAAAAGCTAACAGCTTAGCGTGTCACATGCTGTTAAAATACTGATGCTGAAGATGTAGATGAAATATTATAAATTAGGTCAGTTTGCCAATCTTCTGCATTATACAGCTTCAAGATGAATAGCTAGGAAATGTGTCATTCTTTCATCATTTCACATTATCAGAACTGGATTTTTCCCCTTCATTTTACGTGGCTTGCCTGGGGATAATTAATTTAATGTACGTTTAATTATTAGAAGAGAAACCATGCCAAGGCCAAAAATTATCATCATATAAAATAATCTTAAGTAGTGTGTACTCTTTTTTTTAAACTCTCATTTCATTTCTCAAATGGGCCTCATTTGTCAAGTTGGACTATGAATTTATTCGGAAATTGTTCACCAGAGCATTTACACAAGAAAATGTGGTCTTCACCGTAATCCGGTTCGTCTCCTACCAGAGTTTGTGTAAATTTACATACAAGGAGACACTCATGTGAGCCTCGATTAATCGGCTTCAAATCTTATATCTATATCTTAAATTTCTATAAGGACCGCGCTGTTTATTTTATTTTAATTACACCCGCAAATGAAAATGTTATGCAATGTTTCGTTTGAGTGATTTGAAAGGAACCTCAGACAACTTGCGCTTAACAAGTACTCTTTCGTGGATTAGTTGTCATTTTGTTGTTTTCAACTCTCTGTGAGCTTGACCTTTTATGGAGTTTTGTGGGCGGGACTAAATGTAAATCAGCGGTGCCTTGAACATAACTGCAATGTCTAACATGTACTGTACGTGCGAGTCCGAAGAAAATCTGCGCTACTGAAAATTTGGTTTAAAACACTTACACACAGCTTGACTAAAAGATTAATAAATGAGAATAATTGAATGTCCCGGTAGATTCTTTTATTTAATAATTTATGAGATCTATTTTTTTCTCCTATCCTTTAACCTGTAAGCCTGCCCCATGCATTTACACCTACCTTTCGAATTTCGAGAGTTTTGGAGGTGGATCTATGTTTACATATGAAATTATGTTTAGGTACAGCACGTTGATTGCATGTGTACAGCGAGATACGGTTCAGAACCTACCACCCCCTGCCACAGGACGAGGCCGTCTACAGAAAGCGTGTTTATCTCCAGCTCGATGGTCTCAGGTGACTCAGGAGCACTGTAATAAAAAAAGTAAAATAAATAAATAAAATAAAACAAAAAAAAGCTTTTTAATACATATGAGATCGAAACCAAACCGTTTTTAGCTGTAACTCTGACAACACAAATGACTATGAGCTCCTGACCTGCGTGGGAACATGGGTTTGGGAAGACTGAGGTAGCCGTCATCATGGAAATAAGCAGCGTATTGTACTGGGGAATCTGTAACAGAAGCACAGGGTTTAGATTACACACGGCGCAAGAGAACGCCAGGCTACACACTTTTGCTGCGCTGCCACCCTGTGGATGTCCATGGAACGACCCAAAGATGGGTTATTACACCAAAAAAAATCAAGATGAAGGCATTTGTTATTGATCTGTATGTGTAATATCAGTCTATTAATAAATACAACTGATGGCTATGTTATTCATTTATGTGCAGTATGGATCATTCCTTGTACCTGGTAAACCAGTTCATATCATAATAAGTATATAATAATGACTATATATTAAAAAATGTCCAATATCGTAAAATAAAGGAAATAAAGTTTTCCCTTTTTTTGTATTTCATGTCCTTCATCACAGCACCCCATCGCTGATCAGTTTGCTAGAACAGCACAACGTAACACTGTTTAATTCCTTACATATAAAATATATACTCCAGTGAAGTCCTTGCACTACAAAGGCAATACGTCAAATTATTATTATTTTTTAGGAAACGTTTTGGTGTCTTGCAGCATACAAGGAATGACGCATTTATGATGTGTGTATTTGCTCATTCGGTTTCGTTATTTGTTAGATTGGTCACTGTGTTCTGAATTAGAATGTGTTATTATGATGTACGATGTATGCTGTTAGCAGGTGAAATTTCTGTCCGTACGAGTAAAAAAAAAACACCAAAAAGTTCCGATTCTGATTAACAAGGAAAAGCGCATAAGACAAAACAGTTCAAGACTGCACAAGAGAGAAGAACATAGTTAGGATGACACATCTGACAAGAAACAGAATAAACAACACACGCGGTGACGATCACAAGAGCAGGCATTGCTCACGAACACGTTCTCCTGATACTCCGAACAAAAATAAGTCGATGTTCGAGGCAGCTGAATGTTTACCAAAACCCCTTTATGCTTTTTTTTTGGGTCATTCATCACATCTTTGGCCTTAATCTCCCCTGTGTTTTTGTGTTTTATTTAGTAGTTGATGTTTAGTAGTTAGTAATGGATCTTACAGATGATTGTATTTGGCTGGAGTAGCTGGAGGAACGGGTGTCTGGAATGAGACGTGAAAGGGGAATCCTACAGTCCTCAAACTAGGTATGCTCAAGCGCTACTACATTTGAAATCAACTGCAAAATAAGATAAAACGCTGTCGGGAGTTTTAACATGGACTGCATCGAATTTCCCGTGCTGAAATTTTCAGGAATGCTTTACATTAAGGATCCCTTAACTAACGTTATTTACTGCATTATTTGACGTAAATAAATATTTAACTTAGCATTCGTTAACGGTAAGTGCTGCTAACTAAGTAACAATGTGCTGTATATAAAACTGGGTCGTGTACGTGGTTGAGAGTTACGCACATGCGGCGAAGTTCAAGTAAAGCAGAGGATTCTGACATTCGTTTTCGTTTGTTTTACGCGATATCCGCCGAACGTCTTTTTCTGTTTAAAAAATTCAGTCCGCATTTTCTATCCCTGATTCCCGACAATATAATGGGATGTATTTGTATTTCAATACAGTGGTTTAGACCTTACTGAAAAACATTCTGGAAGCTTCTACTCAAGAAGGATCTAGCGCCCCTGGAGGTACGGACTACGAACGGGTGATTTGCACAACCTGAATGCGTAACTTGGCTCTGAATACGCGTAACTTTCCTGGTGCAAGTACTGGTGTGAACATTTAGACTTACGTTTCAAGACTCTGAAAAGTGATTTAACACATGAATTAACTTAAAAAAAACAAAACAAAAAAAACCAAGTCCAAATTTTTGAATTACAGAATTTTAAAATCTTGAGAACTTCCTGAAGTGAACTCTACTGAACTGTTCTCCAGGTGTAAATATTAAAGCTTGCGATTCAGTTTCAGTTCGGAACCTTCGAAGAATTTTTTTTTAATTAAGGTTTTGGTTAATATACAGGTCATCGTGGGCTTGGTTTTACTTAAGCACGGGATAAATATACCACTTATGGTGTACATTATTTGGCTTGTTATTGATGCTGAGGGTCACGATATGTTCATGTTCGCTAATGTGTCACATGCTGTATGTCGGTTAAGGGAGCCTTAATGCGATGTGAAGCCAATTTAAGTTGTTGTTGATATTTTATGGCAAAAATTAAGAAGCACTTAAATGAATTCCAATTTCGAAACCTTGAAAACATATTTTAGTCCGAATTCATTTCACCAGAAAAAAACAAAAAAAACAAAAACAAACAAACCCCACCTCCCTCAAACCATTTGAGTCAAGTCTGAACTGCTAAAAGGTTTAGAGTATATATTTACTGTTTTATTGTAGGGATCGGTTTAAATGATTCCAATTACACAAAGCAGCTAAGTAACCACTCCAACACTTACTAGCAGTTTCTGAGAGAAAGTCAAGCAGCTGTTGCATCTTTGTTAAGGCACATGCACTGTCGTTGATGAGAAAACTGCGTTAACAGGAGTGTGGCCGTCGCTAGACGCTTCTCTGAGACTCCTAACAAATGAAGAAGAGGTACTGTAGCTGATTAGGTTATGTATGTGGACACCTAAACTGATGTGCATCTCGGGGGCCCCCTCCCCGCCCCGATAAACGTTTAGGTTGGGATTGGCAGTTTTGGGGTGTTAGAGGAGAGAGGTCTTCTGGTTAGTGTCGGCTCAGGCAGACAGGACGGATACTGTACCGTTCACCCCGCTGCCCTCCAAATTCCACGGCGCCTCGTGCACGATGGCCTCCTGCCCTGTGTGTGTAGGATACAGCCACGAGAGCGCATGGGTGAGACACACAGTTAGGCGTTAGGACTGAAGTTAGGAGCGTTTACCTCTAGGAGCTCTGTGTCTTGTTCAGCTCAATGAGAAGTTTGTATGTCGGAGGGTAAAAGGTTCATCTTTAACCAACTGACCGGTTTGAATGATCTCTTAGCTGTGAGCATCACAGCTAGACTACGTGTCTATCAATTAGTTCTATCAATAGCAGGCTTTCTAGGTGAGAAGACCCTCTAAATGCAAACAAGATAAAGTGTGAGGGGGAAAAAAAAAAAGAAGCTATTTAGTCATTTTAAAACACCATCAGTAGTACGTCTAAGTTGGAAGTGGCCTAACGTGCTATACTGTATATACACCGATGTTGGCATTGAATTATAGAACAGAGAGACAGAAGTCACCTTCTCGGCAGAAGACACCTGTGTAACCTGCGGCGCACACACAGTGACCGTTCACACAGCTGCCTCCATTGTGACACTGAGACGAGTCCAGACAGGTGTCCTTCACCACCTCACAGCGGTCTCCTGCAACCATAACACACACACACACACAGCATCCTGAAGTCAGTATTGAAATGTGCTCGCTTTTATTTTGCTTACAGTCCCCTCAGAAACTATTGGAAACTATATATATATATATATATATATATATATATAAACTATATATATTATATATATAGGGACTGTACTTCATATACATTAATGCTAAACATTAACTATGAAGACGAATGGTTATATTTGATCCCTAATATATAGTTATCAGTTGATTGGTAGACCTAAAACTGGTACCTAAAAACCCCAAAAAACATGCAGTTTGTCACATTTAAAAACATTTCTTTACCTTTTTATAATCATCATATCATTTTAAAGATTTTTTTAAAATAAAAAACTAATACTCACTACTACTAGATTTTAGATTATTTATTTTAGGAATCTTTATAGGCATATATTTTTTTATTATGGGCCCAGAAACGAGTTCCAACCCCATACGAATCCCTCAGCTCGACAGCTGTTCTTTAAAAGATAACGCGCAATGCGTATATATATATAGTTTTAATCCTTTTTATACCATAAAATAGAATTGTTAGTGGACTTAAATTTGCTGTTTGCACTTTGCTGATGTAATTATGCATAAATGTGTATTAAAATAGTGTCACAATTCAAAAGTATAATAAATCATTAACAACTGACGTTTCGGACGGTCGCATTAATATAAACCTGCCCTTTAGCCAATCCTATGGGTTCTCTCTCTGTACTATAGCTGAATCCGGGCACAGTGAACTCACCGACATAGCCGTCCCTGCAAAGGCACTGAAACTCATATTCAGCGGTGGCCATGCAGGTGCCACCGTGTCGACACGGCCTGCGGTCACACGGGCTGACGGCGACGCACTGACTGATGGCCCTGCTCTCTGTGAAAGTGTAGGACAGGTCGATCTTCTTCCCATTGATAGAAACCTGGAGACAAAAGCAGTCCAAAAATTCTAAATGTTCTATATAGGAGAAATAATATTAGTAGAAAACTGCTGGATTTAACAAAATATGGACCTCGCCAATGCAGCCTTCAAAGAACATGCTGACGTTGGCAGGTTTGGGCAGGATGTCCATCGTTGGCACGCCACCCAGGAACATAGCCGTATAGACGTTGAGGCCTTGGGCCTTCCCAGGGGATGACCTCCTGACCTCGGGCCCGTCGTCCAGCTTCAAAACGCCGTCCTGGTTGAAGCGCTCGGCTGTCACATGGTGCCACTGACCTATAGACACCTGCTCCTGACTGCGCAGCACTGCCTGGCCTACATGCAGATCACAAACAAACGTGCCAGAGATTAATTAACACCTACAACATGAGTAAAAAAAAAAAAAAAGAATAAAAAAACCCTACACTCCCACCTGTGCCGAGCTCATAACGAAACTCCACATGTCCTTCCACAAGTGAAAGAGTGACAAAGTCCTCCACCTTCATCTTCTTCCCGCCAACGAAGAACATCAGGCCATCTTCGTCCATGGGTTTGAACGCTATGTCGACGCGCAGGTCATTGTGGATGTTGGTGAGAGGAGGGTACGCGATATACGACTCATCACTATCAAACAGCGGCGTCGTCACCAGCGTGCCTAAAGATGCAGCGCAGACGTTAACAAACATCTCCCCAAACTTTCCATACAGTGTGTGTGTGTGTGTGTGTGTGTAAATGAAGCAAGCGATTAATCCTTACCGTCCATGCATTTGTGTCCGTATTTGCCGAGGTGGCAGCGGCAGTCGTAGCCCACGCCGCTAGGCCGGCTAATGCAGGTAGCATCAGGGCCACAAGCCTCTGAGGACATGACAAGCACACAGAGGAAAAATAAGAAATATGCTTCACTACACACACTACCTCTAAAAGGGTTCAAACATTTTGCATGTCATATCCAGCGTTTAATGATAATGAGTCTTTATTTATCATGTACACATTACAGCACAGTAAAATTCTTTTCTTCGCATACCCCAGCATGTCAGGAAGCTGGGGTCAAGATACCGCGCTCCTGAAGCAGAGAGGCTTAAAGGCCTTGCTCAAGGGTCCAACAGTGGCAGCTTGGCAGTGCTGGGGTTTGAACCCCCGACTTTATTGTCTCTTTGTTCGTTGGTCTAAATATCTATAATACATGCATCTTTGGCTCAGTTTGCATTTGCAAATAATGCATGGCATATCTGATTCACGTCCTGCAGCTGCACTCGCATTCCAATCGCCTTAACCGCGTCTTACCTGGATGGCAGTGTTCGGACGTGAGGTGCTGGCAGTTGCTCCCGGTGAATCCTCGCACACAGCTGCACTTGTACAGGCTGGCCAGCGAGTCCTTACACATTCCGCCGTTCTGCACCACAAAACACAACCGACGTGTGGTGAATCATACGCAAAACAGTCTAGGGCCTCAATCAGGGAGATTACAGAATGCACTGGCTTTCTTTTCCTGTTTTAACACGCTCTCGCCGACTTCCCCTAACCATTTCTCACTCCATCTTGAGGATAGTTATTTCAAGAAGAGTGTTAGTAGCGATGGGCGACGTCACGGTATGTCTTTTGGATCAATAATGCCAAATCTACACTCCCAGTCCCATATAAAAGGGGAAATGTGTGTTTTCACAAGTGAGAAACTGCAAAATATGGATATTGAGAATGTGGAATAAATATTTCTCTCTTTGTTTACTACAAAAAAAAAAGGGTTCTTCGGAAGGAGTCTCCAGTGTCAGCCCTTACAACAGTCACAAACTCATCGTAACTTCAAGAGAGAAGAAAATGATAAATAAGCGGCTGGCGCAGCTAGAGCATACGCGATAACAGGAACGAACTTATTTTGTGGATGTACTTTAAAACAGATAAAAAGTGTTCAACTGCTGTGGTTTAAGAGGAATAAAACCCTTTGGGATGTTCTGTTATAAGAAAATACTCAACTTTAGAATGGTTATGGTTCTCGGACACCACGCCGTCAGTGATTATTTTCCTAGAAATACTTAGTATCATTATTTACAGATGGCGGTCTGTCGAACTTTACATATCATGCAGGGAAGTCGACAAGTTCCTGCCGAAAACAATACCGGAAAACATCGTACATTTCTCATAACAGCTTGTCTTGCTGTCTCTGTGTTTACAGTAATGAATCAGAAGGTGATTTGAATCTGTAGTGTGATCAAACCTGACACGGGTGATCCTTGCAGGTGGGGCAGTTGGTCACACCGGTCGAACTTCTGTCCAGATCCTTGAAAATAACTTCATCCCCTTGGATAATTAGATGACTAATGCAGCCTAAAAAGGGTCATGGAGTCAATGTGGTAATGCTCAGTTAGCTAGTTATAGAAAAAAATAGAACTGTAGCATCCATGGAGTTAGCAGAACTGTGATGATTATAGCCTTCAGCTATATATGAACAGGATATATACTGTGGGAATATACTTCTTCCTCACCAACAAAGCCGCTTTTGAGCTCTGCCGTCTTGGCGATCATGCTGTAGTTTGGATAGCCGCCTACAAATAGCTCCTCGTTCAGATCCAGCCCTTGGAATTTGCCCTGCACAGATGCAGCAGATGTTTTCTATATGAAATCCTACCGAGCGTCATAAGTCAACCTTACAGTAATGTCATAACAGAAAGGCTCCAGTGTGCCTGAATGGTGAAAAGGCAGCGATCGTACCTGGGAAGTACCGTTGATGGGAGCTTCATCGTCCACTATGATGGACCCTTGCGTGCCGTTACGGTAAAGCTGGACTGTATGGAACTCGCCCAGCTTTATTGCAGTGGGGTAGCGGATGGTGGCCATGCCAGAGCCCACATCGAACCTTTAGAACATGAATAAAGCAAGCTTTTTAAATTATTTTTTATTTGCAACCAGTGCTATTAAACAATTACATATGAAACTGAAAAGAAAAAGATGGATTTTAGACTGATTTTGAACTGGGAATTGAGTGGGACTGAATAATACTGAGAGTGCTGTGAGTCCCAGATGTTCTTCTGGTGCTGATGTCAAAGTCAGGTCCAGGAAGATATACATACATACACATTTATACAGTATCTCACAAAAGTGAGTACACCCCTCACATTTTTGTAAATATTTGTTTATATCTTTTCATGTGACAACACTGAAGAAATGACACTTTGCTACAATGTAAAGTAGTGAGTGTACAGCTTGTGTAACAGTGTAAATTTTCTGTCCCCTCAAAATAACTCAACACACAGACATTAATGTCTAAACCGCTGACAACAAAAGTGAGTACACCCCTAAGTGAAAATGTCCAAATTGGGCCCAAAGTGTCAATAGTTTGTGTGGCCATCATTATTTTCAGAGAGTTCTTTTCCATGAGGTCCCATGTTGAACTTCCAGTGACCAGTATGAGGGAGTGTGAGAGCGAGGACACCAAATTTAACACACCTGCTCCCCATTCACACCCGAGACCTTGTAACACTAACAAGTCACATGACACTGGGGAGGAAAAATGGCTAATTGGGCCCAATTTGGACATTTTCACTTAGGGGTGTACTCACTTCTCATTTCTTTATTTCAAAATTACAAAATAAAGAACATGAAAATGACAATTGCTGTGGCACTGTATACAAGGAATAAAACACTTTAGAATGTCTGTTTTAGGAAAAGAATCAACTTCCAGGTAGTAACAAATGTGTTTTATTCCTTACTTCAAGAATGAATGATTTAAAACGGAGACAGATCTGTTTAATTCAAATGGTGATTGCTCCTAATCTGGTGACTGATTCAATAAAATTCCTCCTAAGAATTAGGCTCAGACTGATGCACCCTGTGTGTCACACCCACCTGAACTCAGGGCGACCACCCACAAGCCCGAGAGAAATGAAATCAGCCCCCATGGTCTTCTTCTGCCCGTTATACAAGATCATTCCTGAAGGAGTAAGAGACATGTTAGAGGAGTACAAGAGTCACTGCGTGCAAGCAGACAAAGCAGAAGGTAGTGGGGCTTTTGATTAAGCTGGGAAGGGAAATGCCATGCTGAGAGGCAGTGGACACAGGGACTCAGCAGGGGACAGAGTGTGCGAGTGGAAGCTCAGGTACAGTCCTGTAGTCGCGAGCAGCATGCCAGGGCACACGCCATAACTCAGCCACAGGGATGGGGGGGAGGGTTTAAAGGCCATGAGTGCATCATCGGTATCTGTGGGAATATGCGTCCATACCTCTTACATTACTGATTTACTGACTATTCACCTCATCTTAGCAGAGCTAAGGAATTATTATCATAACCGCTTATTATATCATGAAACAATATCACGAGTCAATACACAGGTACACACAAAGAGTTATTAAATGAGCAAAAATATTAGATGGATTCTGATATGATATTATATTCAAATTATATCACTCATGGATTATGATTACATTAATAATGATTTCAACATAGACATTACTCCATCAATAATAGAAGCCATTATTTATCTTGGCTACAGGCACAACAAAAAACCAAACAAACAAAAAAATCATAGCAATAAGCAACAGACTCAGGAATTTCAAACTCCTAGAATGAGTTTAAATGGGATTTTGTTTTAACTACATATTTCAGCTTGTTTTCTCAAATGATCAATTTTCATTCATTTTTATATCAGCGTCAACAAAACCATGTCGCTTTCGTTTGTATTATTTATAATATTGCTTGTTACACAGAATAAAATCAAACATTGAAAACATTTGTGATCCAATGTCTATTGTAAAAAGCGCTATACAAATGAAATTGAATTGATTTGAATATATTATGACCATATACAGGTGCATCTCAAAGAATTAGAATATCGTGGAAAAGTTTTTTTTTTTTTTTCCGTAATTTAATTCAAAAAGTGGACCTTTCGTATATTCTAGTTAAATTACAGATGAAGTGAAATATGTCAAGTTTTAATCTTGATGATTACAGGCTTACAGCTCATGGAAATCAAAAATCCAGTATCTCAAAATAGTAGAATAAAGAATTTTGAACTTTAATAAAACACGAGGAATGGTCAAACACATGGTCACAAATTTTGGCCTTTCAGTGTGTACGGTATAAAGTTAGATATTAAATACACTTTATAGAAGTACTGATATTCAATAAGTATTGATTCATTTTCCATAACAGTAGACCTAACTGCAGCGCTGGCAGCAAAAAACAAACAAACAAACAAGAACGTTTGTTTAAAAAAAGAAAAAAAAAAGTTATATTTGTTGATAGGGCGTAGTTTTGTGTAAGGAGATGTTTATGTCAAATTTATGGAAGGAGTCTCTAGTGTCAGTACTTTTTTATTAGTTAGTACGTTTGTAGACATGGAAAATTTGCAGCATTCTTCAAGATTTCAAGAGAGCGAGGATAAAAAAAAAAAGAGAGAGGCTGGTGAGGGAACCAACCAACTAACTAACTAATTAATATATATCTTCTACATGGCAAGTGATAACAGGAATTTGTGTCCTGGACGTTCCACGATGTTAAATATAATGATGTTGTTCTTTAATCAATTAAAAAAACCAATGTTTCTGTGGTATAAGAAGAACAGAACACTTCAGGGTGTGCTGTTATTGGAACCTAATCAACACACCACTGAGTCACGTTTTATTCCTTACATTGTTTTAAATATCTATTTATATCATCGATGCTATTTTTTCAGTATATTGTTTTCTGCACCGTCACGGATCGAGAACCCTTCAGTAAATGACTCTGCATTTCATTACATAATTGAGGGAACATAGCAGAAGGCTTAAATGCTCTTCGCACTCCATCATAGAAAGCATGCAGAATCCTACATGTGCATTGCACTGAAGCGTATAAAGCATGGGTGCACTCAGGGGGAACTCGAGTTCCCACGGTCATCATGCTTGTAGGGGAACCAGTGCAGCTTGTACAAGCCTGCAAACAAACCCATGCTGCACCCTCTGTACTGTGCACTGTCACAAACGCAAGGAGAACTCGACTTGCACACCCAGTAGCACACAGTACAGGGGTGGAAAAACAGCCAGTGCCTCTATAGCGCCCACTGGAGGTGGAGAGGAAGCCCTCCGGTAATGTGTATTCGTGTGCTCACACTCAAGCACGAGGACTCACCGGAATACAAAACGAGACCTTCATACCAACGGTAAGAGGCGGGGCAGAACAGAAGAAAGGGTGAGTTTACAAACAGAACATGAAGCATTTGTTTACATTTCGAACCAAAACGAGGCCAAATGCTGATTCTGAATAGTTTTCTGAAGACAGATGCTTACCGTCCACGTTGTCTGGTCTAAAGGTGATCTTAATCTTAAATGCCTTGTAGGAGTTTTTGATGGTGGGAAGCTTGAGGTAGGACAGGGGCTCCTGACTGAAATACGGCATCACTCGCTCTACAAAAACAACGCACAGAAAGATCAGACTCGAGCATCGGGACCTTGTACCACACACAGCTGTGGACAGCTCAATTGTTCATTCAATTTATTTTTACTGTGTTTTTATTTATTCTACAGGATGTCCCAAAAGTCTTCATACACAGAGGACTATGTCTGCCGGATGTCGGATGTTCCTGGACGTCGCTCGATCTCTCGGTCGGTCCGCTACACTTCCGGTCTTTTTGAATTTGTTAATAAGTTTGGCGACAGTGCGGTGTGTGTGTGATGTGCTCGCCAAGTTTCTTGTTAACGTCCCTCGCAACCTTGCGACGGCTTCCCGCCGAGTCAGCCACGAGAATAAATAAGTCAAATAAGTTCTTCTTTTGTCGAAGGCATTTTTAAAGGCTATCTGAACAAATCGATATATAATATAAACTTTCGGGAGACATTTCGCTAAAAAGTGTTCATTCCCACTGTGTATGGAGACTTTTCGGACACCCTGTATTTTTTTTTTTTTTTTTCACCCACCAAAGACCCGTCCACTTCCTTTCTATTCATTCACAAGACTTATGACATCTTATAGATTTAAAAAAAAAGAAAAGAAAAAAAAAGTAACCATTATCAGAAGCAAATGCACATCATCCACATCCCACGTCCTTTCCCCTTCAGTGAACTGGCTTTTCCAGTGTGTGTGTTATATATCCGAGTTTGGCCTAACAATTCACAGAGCAAACATGACTCAGCAATGTGAGTTATTCCTCTACTTGTTTTGGTTTTTGGGCACTTTTGGTTTCATGACAGTTTCATAAAAAAAAAAAAAAAAAAAAAAAACTACGCCAGAGTGTGTTCAGCTCCTCGTGACTGGGAACTAAATGATGAAGTTGCCAAAACATTAAGATTCAAGTGCAGAACCGGGATGGATCGAATGAGGTCTTGACCTTGTTGCAATGTTTGACGTGACGCTTACCTGACATGCCTAGCGTGAATTCAGGGTTGACCACGACAGTGTAAAAATCCTAGTTTTCACGTGGCTCAAATCATGTTACAGCTAAACCGTGGACAATGATGTCAATAATGCATTTAAAAAAACCCATACCATACATGAGGATGAACGTTCCTGTAAGAAGAAGCCCGACTACGTGACTCACCGTGCACGTTGAGTTTGGTAAAGGCCTGCACTTTGCCCTGCTTGTTTGATGCCGTACACACGTACGTGCCAGAGTCTTCATGGGTGACGTCTGGGACGGTGAGCACATGGCCGTCCTGCACACACTTCGGCGGTAGTTCGTTCTCCAGCTAAAGGAGATTTAAGTTAAATGTGAGGAGGAAATGAAGTGTACTGACCCCAAAAATGTATGTATATGCACATGCACGGTTTTCAGACCGTCTAGTGTTATACTGAAATACAGTGTTCCTGAAAGTTCTTCTTTCAGTATTTGTGTGCAGCAAGGGTTAAGGGTTACCTTCGACCATGTGATGTTTGGAACGGGGTATCCAGTGGCGACGCAGGGGAAAATCGCAGTCGAGCCAACGGTCACTTCTTTCGTATCAGGCTGAGCAGAAATTTGGGGCAAAGCTGTAAAAATACAAACATGTGCCATGATGTGAGGACAGACTAGTGTCATGTATGGCCCTGATATTTAATGTAATTAGGATTTTACATTTAAGTGTATAGTTTCTTTTCTTTTATTATTTGATTCGAAGAAACTCCTAGCTAAGAAAAAAATCCTAGCAGGCGTAGAGAAAGAAAAAAACTGAATTTTATCACAGAAACCCAAGAGACAACTATATTGGTCCAGATGTAAGAATGGTAAGAAAACAACAAGGCAAAAGTCTGGTGTAATAATAAGCATTTTTTTTTTACTGACCAATGAGACCACAGTCCTGTCTTTGAGTCTACAGGCTCATGTCTTCACAGGTCAGAGTTCATCTAGATGAAAGTTGGCACGAAGTAAAAGTAAAGAGTCTTTCACGTTACAGCCTTCAATTTGAAGTAAAGCTATTCCCTCATCTGCGTGAATTCCGATTCCGGCAACAGTACCCGACAGACAAAATGACGTCGGACCACATTGGACCAATATCAGCAAGGTGGATTTAGAGGTGGATCTCAATTTTTCTCTATAATGGTAAATTTGCACTTATATTTTATCCTGTCTTGCCCAAGGACACTTCGGCATGTGGAGTCACCCGGGCCGGGAATCGAACCACCAACCCTACGATTAGTGGACAACCCACTCTACCAACTGCGCCACAACCGCCACCGCCTCTATGCATGTGAAACCCGGGCCCTCACGGCAGAATTACAGAGATGAATACAAAGCTTGGAGATGAGGTGCTACAGAAGACTCCTGGGAATTTCCTACACCCGAGAAGTCTGGCAGACGATCAGCCAAGCTGTCAGACCACACAATGACCTTCTTGCAACTGTCAAAAGCAGAAAGCTGAGACGGTACGGTCAGATCACCAGATCGTCAATCCTAGCAAAACAAAGTCCGTCCTCCAAGGCACTGTACGAGGAAACAGGACACGAGGGAGACAGAAGAAGAGATGGGAAGATAACATCTCAGAGTGGACTACACTGAAGCTCAGCCAAGAAATGAGAGCTGCAGAGGACAGAGTGAAATGTATTAAGCTGGTCAATAGATCGTCTGTAGTGCCCCAACGACCTCTCTTTTGGGGGGTTATGAGACATGATGATGAAAGTCTTTACCACAAAAAATACATTGTCTCAACATTGCCACCCAACCTTGACCCAAATGAATGGCCAAAGTTGGCCCAACATCAGTGCTACCTGGGCACAGTTCCCAGTGAATGATTAGAGATAGAATAACACTTGTGGTTCCAGTTGTCCAAGATAACTTGAGCGTTTGACATCTCTGAGGTCTGGATGCGGATATCCAGTGGTTTGAGGCAGATATTTACATACAAGTTTTAGGGTGAAACAGATGTCTGTTACTGGTTAGTTACACGAGCAACTGAAGACCAAACACATGTCTTGGCGGATCAACTAAACTGGGACAAGTGCGAAATTACGAAAATTGGATTTGGTTCAAGTATTTACTTTTACTGAAATGCCTTTGATGTCACAGGACTTGAATCAACATCTGATATAAATGAACGTATGTGACGGAAAACAGTTCTTTATGGGTTCTCCAAGAGTTCATTGGTTGATTAAGGATTCTTAGCATCCTAAACTGCTTCTACCCGTTCGGAACCCTTTCGCATAAGGACATTTTCTATGTAGGACCCTAAATAGAAAATTTAAGGGTTCCCGCCTGCAGGAGAACACTCAAGGTTCTAAAAGTGCACATTTCATTATATTATAGTCATCACGTCATCTGTAGAGTCAAGAATATTTACAGTTAGCTAGATTTGTGTGCAATGTAATTTAAAGCATTAGATTTACAATGCAAGGGAATATAACGCTGAAAATCAGTTTGCATACACTGGATGTTGAGGACCACTTGAGACTGAACGGAGCCGACGTTGTTGGTTGCGGTGCAGCGGTACTGCCCGGCATCAGCCTCGGTCACGTGCTCGATCCTCAGCATGGCCCCTTTCACCTGCACGTGATCAGGTAGTGGAGCTCCCACTTTACTCCAGTGCACTGTAGGAACTGGGTCGCCCTCGGCATGGCACTCGAACTCCACCGAGGTGCCCACTGTGACCGTCTGCACCGATGTGCGTACGTTGATCATCACCTTAGGCAACGCTGTAGTGCACAGAGACACACCACACACCACTTTAGATCAATTTCACTGTCGATATGCAGTGCAACAAAAGACTACATTGGATATCTACATGACCACAATGTATATAAAAAAATAAATAAAATACTGGCCACAGTTTATAGCCACTGGTGCCGGTATACAAGGACATGCGGTGCTCAAAAGGGTTTAAACTGTAAGCATGTGTTCACAGCACGGGGCGTGACGTGAACAGACCTTGAATGGTGAGCTTAGCGGTATCCTGCGCCTGGCCAAACAGCGTGGTCGCTCTGCAGATGTACATTCCCTCATTGCTCTTTTCCAAGTTCTCAATCCTGCCAAAAGAGCCACAGAGATGAGAAACAGATTTGTAAACCTCCGTGACTTAGAAAAGAGTGTCCGAACGTGTGTGTAATATTATCCTTTTTATACAACAGTTAAAATGTTAGTTGCTTGTGCAAAGTGAGGGGAAACTGATAAAGGTGCACTGGAATGAAACCGAAACTAAAATTAAAAAACAAAACAAAACAACAATTGTGGATTTTATTATTATTATTATTATTATTATTATTATTGTTATTGTTATTATTATTATTGGTAGTAGTAGCAATAGCAGTAGTAACAGTAGAAGTAGTAGAAGTAGTAGTAGCAGAAGCAGCAGTAGTACCAATAATAGTAGCAGTAGCACTAGCAGTGTAGTACTAGTAGTAGTAGGAGAAATAGTAGCAGCAGTACTAGTAGTAGTAGGAGAAATAGTAGCAGCAGTACTAGTAGTAGTAGTAGTAATAGTAGCAGCAGTACTAGTAGTAGTAGGAGAAATAGTAGCAGCAGTACTAGTAGTAGTAGGAGAAATAGTAGCAGCAGTACTAGTAGTAGTAGTAGTAATAGTAGCAGCAGTACTAGTAGTAGTAGTAGTAATAGTAGCAGCAGTACTAGTAGTAGTAGGAGAAATAGTAGCAGCAGTACTAGTAGTAGTAGGAGAAATAGTAGCAGCAGTACTAGTAGTAGTAGTAATAGTAGCAGCAGTACTAGTAGTAGTAGTAGTAATAGTAGCAGCAGTACTAGTAGTAGTAGTAGTAATAGTAGCAGCAGTACTAGTAGTAGTAGGAGAAATAGTAGCAGCAGTACTAGTAGTAGTAGGAGAAATAGTAGCAGCAGTACTAGTAGTAGTAGCAGCAGTAATAGCAGTAGAAGTAGCAGCAGTAGTAGCAGTAGTAAAATATATAAAATATATAAATACTTATCATATATAATACAAAATATTTATTCAAAGATTTATTTTTACATTTTCTTCCAAAATCTCCAAAACATTTTTGGGTGTATATTTTCAGAGGCCAAAAAGAATCATTGCTTATCCTACTTCATATTCATTTCCACGTTAGCTGAAACTTTTTGATGCACTCTTTTTATGGGCTCGAGTAACGGAACATACAGCGTGCGCCATCACGTCACCTTTCCAAACGAGCGGCAGCATGGAAAGGATCGACAGCTGCAGTACATCTGGAATCATACCGAGTGGAAAATCTACTCAGGATGCTGAAAATCTTCGAATATTTATTGCATATTTAATCGGCATGTGCGTTCCGGTTCACAGTTATGAAGCATACGATACGGGTTATCCCCTCACAACTGTTGAAACGAGGTGAAAAGAAGGTCGCTTGTAGACAGGGAAGCATCATGCATGCATGCGTCGTGACCCTGGAGCCCACCTCAGAACTCCGTCTTTAACGTGATGATTGTTTGGAAGCGATCCTCCCTCCTTCAGCCACTCCAGAGTGATCTCCGGACCTCCGCTGGCTGAGCACGTGAACTCCACTGCACTGCCCAGAGCCTTCACTTCAACCTGGGGGGAGACGCGCACCGACAACGGCGCTACACGCGGACATACCACAGGGATTAAATCAGACTCCTTACCCTCCAAAACACATCGTGTAATTCTAAAGACCTTCTTCGTGAGCTCGATTAGATACTTCAAACAGGAAAAAAAAAAAACTTCTGAGGCTCTATTTGCACCGTAAGCCGCATTTTCAACAGATTGCCAATCCAAACTACTCACATCGTACGGACACTTTTGCTACAGCTTCGCTCCTGCCCACTTTGTTGCTGGCCACGCACTTGTAGGTTCCAGCATCACTTGGGGAAGCCAAGTTGATCTGTAGGTCTCCTCCCTGCAACCTCAGCCCGGGCGGGCAGCCTGCCGTCCACCTTGGTCCATTCGAAACGCATTGGTGGTGTTCCATGTGCCAGACACTGCAGTCTGATGACCTCACCGACTCGCACCGCCACATCATCAGGAAGCGCAGTGGTATATGGAGGTGCTAATAGAGAACCACACACGGTTAGAGCATTCAAATGAATTCATTCATCTTCAGAAAGCACTGTATCCAGATAAGGCTCACTGTGAATCCAGACCGGACCAAGAATACACCTGGTCAATCCACCTAGTGACATCACGTTCCTGATTACACAAGTCCAGTCTACTTGACTTACTCCTTCAAGACTGAAGGTCTGCGATTGGCCAGCGAACGTGAAATTTATTTATTTTTTATTTTTATAAATTCCCAACTCACTCTCAACATCTACCAGGATGGTGACTTCGCTCGTGCCCATGTGGTTGGTGGCGTTGCAGATGTACTGCCCAGAGTCCTGTCGTCCCACATTGGGCAAGACAAGACTGTTATTAACGATCTTATGTCTCCAGGGAAGAGGTGCACGGAGCTTCGACCAGGTGATCGTGGGTTTCGGGAATCCTGCGAACAACAAACATCAACACGCAAACACATTTGCCATCTGTTTTCTTATTCGTACATCAGACTGGCATTAGACGAATGAAAAACTCGCGACTGTGCGACACAAATAAACACGGTTCTAGTTTTCAACGAGGATAATATGGACATTAAATGGACATTGTGCTTTTGAATTTTCCAAGAAGGCATTGATGTGCTCGTTCTTATATGCTATGGTTCCTATAGTAACGACGTAGACAGGGTATGGCAGAATGGCAAACGCTTCCCATAATATAACACTAATAATAAACAGATTAAAAAGACACATTGCTGTTTAACAAAGAAAAACAATCATTAATACGTTGAGGTTTCCTGTGTGGAGATGTTTATTGAACGATTCTGGAAGGTCTCCAGTGTCAGTCAGAGGTAACTAGAAGCTTCCAGCACTTTTGTGTGCTTCGTGGTTTCTCTGTAATAAGCCTAATATTTACAGTATCATCTTATTAATGTTAAAAGTAAGTGGAAGAATGACTGTTTATGGCTACTTTCACATAACTCATAATAGGAACTAACTTGTTTTATCGTGTATCGATGCTATAATGAGTACAGAGCTACACATTTCTAGCTGCATATAGATTCAGGTCATATAAGGTCAGGTCAATTTTTTTACTTAAATGAAATAGCACTTCTTGTAGCGGACATATTCGTTGTTAATTCCCAGCATTCATGTAATGAAGTAAAACATCGTTTTAACCAGATTATCGATATAGTAGAAGGTCCTTATTTACCGTGGGCATCACAGTGTAGAACCGTAGTTGTCCCCTCCACTACAACCACCAGAGGCTCACGCACGATGGCACGTGGCACACTTGGAACCTGGGCTCCACCTTCTATAATCACCTCTACCCGGGTCTCTGATCTGCCCTGGTTGTTCTGAGCTGTGCAAATGTATGTGCCACTGTCCTCAGGCCGTGCAACCAAAATCTGATCAATCAAAAAAAACAAAAAACAAAAACAAGAACAACGATCAAATTTGTTAAGATGTCTGCAATAAGGCAAAAATACCAGCACACACAGAGGATGAATGAACCTGCAAGACAGCATTGGACTCCATGGGCACGGGGCTTCTCAGTATTGTCTTGCGGTTGTTGTCCAGCCTGTGCCAGGTGACAGAAGGTCGCGGCTCTCCAGCTGCCTGGCACTCCAGGTTAATGGGTTCACCCACCTTCACCCTCACTGGCCCTGTGGGTGTCACCGTGGTTCTGGGGAGTTCTGAGGGAAGCAGAGTGACCATAAAGTAAAACAGCAGAAACTTTTACCTCAGCAGGTTCTCAAGTGAGTAAATAATGATATTCTGAATTCTCAGATTAATGGAATGGATGGATGGATGGATGGTCAGGTGGACAGTTGTGTGCATAGATGGTTGGGTGAAGTAATGGATCCAGAGATGAATGGTCAAGTGGATGAAGTAATGGATGGATGGATGGATGAATGAATGGTGGATGTTCGGGTAGATGACTGGGTGAATAGATGTAGGGTTTGGGTGGATGGTTGGTTCGATGAATGGATGATTGCTAGATGGTTGGGTGGAAAGTTAGGTGGCTGGCTGGTTGGATAGACGGACGGCTGATTGGTTGGAGGGATGGATGGATAGATGGCTGGATGGGTATATGTATGGATGGATGAATGGATGGTTGGTCAGGTGGATGGTTGGGTAGACGGATTGAGGGATGGATGATTGGTCGACGGTTGGGCGGACGTTCAGGTGGATAGATGGGTGGATGAATATGTGTATGTATAGACGAATGGATGGTCGGTCAGGTGGATAGATGGGTGGATGAATATGTGTATGTATAGACGAATGGATGGTCGGTCAGGTGGATAGATGGGTGGATGAATATGTGTATGTATAGACGAATGGATGGTCGGTCAGGTGGATAGATGGGTGGATGAATATGTGTATGTATAGACGAATGGATGGTCGGTCAGGTGGATAGATGGGTGGATGAATATGTGTATGTATAGACGAATGGATGGTCGGTCAGGTGGATGGCTGGGTGTATAGATGCACTGATGATTGGATTAATGGCTGGGTGGATAGTCAGGTAGCTGGTTGGCTAAAGGGATGGATATATGGGTGGATAGCTGGGTGGTTAGATGGACATAGACAGGTGGAGAGTTGGTAGGATGGTTGGATGGATGACAAACACACTCTAATAACCCCATACAGGAAATTATTAAAACAAGCAAACAAAATTAAAAACAGAACACAGTGCGAGAAGGAAATACAAATATTGCATAAGAAATAAACAGTACATACATTAAATGCATAACTAAAACATCACAAAAACAAGACTATGAAATATACAAATTAGTAGTGCTCCTTTGTTATACTTATTTTAAAATGTCTTAAATATTTCACCATCTCTAAAAGTTTCAGGACCTCGAAAAGCTTGAAATATGAGATCGATTATCATACCTCTGACAATCAGAGACGCGATGCTGTGCGTGACCCCGTATGGGTTGCTGGCCACACAGCGGTATGCCCCATGGTTCACTGGCTGAGCACTGGAAATGGTGAGCACTGAACCATCTGGACTGACCTTCACATTATCTACAATAAAACAATTATAACATGTAGAACCGAATACACACACCGCATGGCATTAGTTCATCTACAGAAGGGTAACTGATAAAAGCGGATACAAATGGATAAAGAGTATGATGTGTCAGTCTTCAATGAATATAAAAATCCATTGGCATAATTGTTGGCAAATTCCTGTGGTATAATCAGAATAAAATACTTTATGGCAAGCCGTTATTGTAACAGTAACTCTGTTACAGAATTGTACCCCAGTGTTGATTATTTTCCGATAACAGCATGTCCTGATGTGTTTTATTCTTTTAAAAAAAGATATTTGTTTACCTTGTAAAGGCTCATTAGTAGAGAGTTTCCACTCCATACGGATAGGCTGCGCTCCGGTGTGTAATCGGCACCTGAAGACGGCCGAATCGCCCGTCTTCACTACTACGCTGTGGGGCTCGATGGAGATGATCGGGCTCTGGTGACCTTTTCCACAGGCAGAGCACAATAACCATTACACAACAGCCCATAATAGAATACCCATGTAAAGAAATTCAATCAATATCCTAGATGCCTTCAAAAATAATGAAATGAAACATTTCTCCAAGCTGTGGGATAAACTAAACAAAACCAATATTTGGTGTGACCACCAGACTGTAAAATTCAAGCGTTCCTTTTTCCAGCACACGTTGCTGACACATCCTGATCAGCGAGAAAGCACATCATCCCATCGTCGTTTCTTCCCTCCGAAATGCCTTCAGAAACTAAAAATATCCATGTAAAAAAATAAAATAAAAATCTACTTGGCTACCGACACCTTGTATGGCTCTCCTAGAGCAGTTCAGGCCTTTCTCATGAGCAAAACAGTGGCTGTCTGGAAATTCAGAACATTCCGGTTACTAGCTGAGAACCTTAACTGAGGTGTTGGTTTTGGAGAAAAGTGTGCATTTTACGAGCCTGGATGTGAGCTGGAAAAGGTCAAACAGTTGCCTGTGTGAAAAATCCCTCATCATAGTGCTCTAGATGGACGCGCTTACGAACTGTTCTTAAAACAGTGAGCTCTTGTATGAGTGAGGTGCTTACGAACGGCCTCGGAGGTAACGGAGACGGAGATGCTTGCTTGGCGAGTGTTTGGGCCTCCGTAGACCCTGCAGATGTACTCCCCAGAGTCGTCCTGGGACGCCTGAAGAATGCGCAGTTTGGATCCGATAACCTAAGGCATACAGTCAGGTCTGAATAAAAGCTTGGCGAAACACACCCAAGACAAAATCAAAAACGGGATTTCTTCTTCATTTTTACGCTGCTGTTATATTATTGGTCACATTTATAGTCAGTAGTAATAGTCGTACAGTAGCTAAAACGGAATAATCCGGAATTGAAAATCAGACCTTAGCGGTCGAAACGAACCTGGTGGTTAGAGGAGAGGCCTAAGCCATTAGCTCTGCTCCATATGACAGACGGTGGAGGGTTTCCTTGGACGACGCAGTTCAGTTCCAGCATCTCTCCCTGCACCACGTTGCTGGTTGTGCTTTGGATGGTGACATCAGAGGGGATGGTCTCACCTAGAAGCAAATATTTCGTCCTTTGAGACATACTGTATGTCGTATAGTACACCATCGCTGGATTTTATCAGAGCTGGAACTAATGCAACCGCTCGTTCAGTTGAGAGAATTTTGAGATTACGGTAGGTTACAAATGACCCGATTCAGTCGTAGCTCCAGTTGTATCGCATTCAAGTGAGAGATACCGCTACGAACTAACGAGGCTCTGATTCTCAGCCATGTTAGTTTACTCATTTTACTCTACATGCTGACAAGCTGCCTTATAAACTCCTCACCTTCACACAAACGGCAAACTAATTGCCAGCACATGTGGCAAAATATGTGTACAAACACCCGACACACCACAATCTAGAACATCTGCATCGTACTGAGTGAATTAGGCATGCACAAACAGGCCTGGCTTTATTTATCTACAAAAGCAGGTCGAATTTATGCTTGGTCTCGCAACTCTAAATTACTGAACCAAATTTGCATATCAAAAAACGATTTGAATAACCATTTTTAAAGGCATTTTAGGAATATTTAGAGACCCTTTTGATATCGATTTGATTTGTAGCTATACAGTGCTCCGGAACTATTGACACCCTTTAAACCGAGTATTCAGAATTCATTCGTCTTTGGTCAGGGTCATTTTGGATGTAGAGGCTATCCTGGGAACACTAGGAGTGAGAGTATGGGAATACACACATTCACACCAAGGGGCAATTTAGCATAAGTGCATTTTTTGGGAGGTAGAAGGAAACAGGAGAATGCCAAGGAAACCAGTATGGACACGAGGAGAGCACATGAAGCTCAACACCGACTGTAACCTGAGCTCAGACTGAGAGAACTCCATTCAGTTCATCGATGTCCATAGAAATCAATCAATCTTCATAAGAACTTCCCAGGAGGAGGGCAAACGATCATATAGGCTGCCCGCACAATAAGAAAGATGGTGGGGGTGCCAATAATTTCGAAAGCAGCGTTTTACAGCTTAAACATATCGTTCCTTGCATGTCGTGTTCTTCTACTACATTCATTTTCACCAATAATTTTGAACGCCATTCCATTTTACTCAGTGAACCGTCACATTGCTCGGTTTACCTTTAATCACAGTGACGTCAATAACGGCCTCGGACGAGCCGACGGCGTTCGTCCCGATACACAGATACGTGCCGGCGTCGGACATCTTCACGTTGGGGATGAGCAGAGTGCCGTAATCGGTGCGCTCCATTCGAGCCTAGTCACATTGAAGAGGAAATGAAATCACCACAACGCAAGACATGTTCAAACTCTCTCGTTTTCACATGAAACGGATCGATCCGTTTGCCACTGCGGACAATTTGCAACGTCTCTTACCTTGCGCCACCTGATCGGGAACCAATACGCACGATCACGGGACACGTCATGTACTCGTTTGATAAACCGTTTAGTGGGATAGCTGCAGAAGCACCTACGTTATTCATTTGTATGATGGTTTCGCTGGACATGTCTCATGTACTACATAAGACGTAAATGTTAGGCTCTAGTTCTCGATGATACATTAATTATGACTGACTGCAATTATTAATAGCATTATTAATAGGGTTGATTAGACATTTCACAAAGTGGCATATGTGATCATTAGAGCTGCGCAGGGTTAGAGCGGTTATAAGAAATCCTTTTTTCTTATTCATCTTTCTATTTAACTATTAAACCTTCACCATTATCCTTCCAAAGGGCAAATATTCTTAGCTGTATACATGGAAAGGTGCGATGAACCATTTTTGTTCCATCAACGAAGGATAACTTTCAACCAATCAGGACAAGGAGGCTGGAATAATTCACCGTCTGGATCCGGACCACCATTTGATGACCCCCCTGATCTACACTTATACTAATACTTAATGAATTTGCCACAAAGGACGCCGGTAACCCTACATCACTTTCATAGCAGTCTTTGATCCTGTATAAACAAGCTGTCAGTTTTCTCCTGCTTCAGCTAATGGCCACATTTTTCAGTGTGATGTGCTAAAGCGTGAGGTGCAGATGCTCAACTGAATGAGCATCTGGATGCATTCACAGCTTCTCAAAGCAGCCTGATCACACAGCAGATCCACACAAATCCTAGGAAAAGCGAACACTGTGCAGTAGGCAAAAAAATGTGTCATAAAAGAGTGTTCGATCGTAAAGGCGGCAAACACTACTTTCACTCATACAGTGCCTTGGATAAGTATTCACCCCTGTCCCTTCCTATAGCCCCACCCCCAGCACAACCTAGTGTTACCACCTGGAATTAAAACAGACTTAATTGCGATTACGCAGTACATCATGCATCTACAAAATAGCCCTAGATTAGTTCTGGAGCAACTGGTTACCATTAGAAGCCACAAAATTACTTAAATAGTACACACCTATTACAGTGCAATTAAAGAGTCTCGGTATAAATACACCTGTTCCTGGAAGCACCCAGACTTTGTTAGAGAACATACCTAAGCAAACAGTATCATGGAAAAATGTTCTGGAAGTGTGCCAATCAGGGTTTGGGGGAAGAAATCTCAAACTTCCTGCAGAGCACCATTCAATTCGATTCACTTCAATTTGATTCAATTCAATGCAATTTGATTCAATTCAGTCGATTTGTGTAGCGCTTTTAACAACGGACATGGTCTCAAAGCAGCTTTACAGAAAGATATAAACACAGGATAGAGATTTTAAGCGTGTGAATTTATCCCTATTGAGCGAGCAGGTGGTGACTGTGGTGAGGAAAAACTCCCTGAGATGATTTGAGGAAGAAACCTTGAGAGGAACCAGACTCCGTTGAGAACGCATCCTCATTTGGATAAAAATCCATTATTTAAAAAAAAAATGGAAAGAATATGGCGCAACCGTGGCCTAGAGGAGGTCGTCGAGCAAGTCAGGAGGACAGTCATTATTCAGAGAATTATGGGTCGAGGTATTGGATATTTTGTGTAGATCCATCAAATATAATCCCATTTTCAGGTCCAGGTTGTAAAACCTGTAGGGGTGAATACTTCTGCAAGCGACTGTACATACTGTACCCGCATATTAGCTTCTGGTTAATAGATGATCCATAAATCAGTGACATTAAAAAAACAACAACTATTTATTAAAGCATGCACTTAGTAAACAGCAAGCTAGGTGAGCAAAGTGAGACATGGAGGATGGATTGGTGTGAGACAGACAGCAGACAGATAGACAGACCTGCATCTCGTCAATACGTCTCTGCAACGCATCGAGACTGTTGGACTTAAACTGATGGAAACCGTGCGAAGGAATGGCCTGAACAGACATCAAGACACGGGATGGAACAAGACAGAACAAAAGAAACCCACAAACAAACAGGGAAAGAAATGAGAACGTCAAAACCCGAGCAAGACCAATGGCATAACCGAACAAAGAGTTGATGCAGATGCTAGAAAAAAAAAGGGGGGGGGGACGAGGAGAGGAGATGCTGTGGAGAGAATAAATGTCTCACCTGAGGAGGGAGAGTTCCACCTCTCTTTTTCCAGGTCAGACCCGGGCTTGGTGAGCCTCCAGCTCTGCAGTAGAGGCGTAAAGTCTGATCCTCATGAATCTCCACCCGCTGGGGGCTCACCTGCACGTGGGGTAGACTGGCACCTAAAATCAAGTCAGTGTGATTGTTTTTCCATGTATACGTCCTGAACAGGATCACTACAGTTAACAGAAACTAATACTACAGTTGGTCCGCTTCACACTGTTGATTATTTCCCTCGAACATCACACCAGTCAGATCTTAAAAAAAAAATGACTTCAGCAGTCAGTACTCATGATCTAGTTGGGATGTGTAATAAACATACTGTGGACGTAGAGGACCGCCCGGGCGGAATGTTCTCCATGCGTGTTGACGGCCCTGCATGTGTAGTCGCCCTCGTCAGAGCGTTGCACAGAAGGGAAGGTGAGAACTCCGCCTTGGATGATGGCGCTGCTGCTGATACGGTTACCCGGACCACCTGAGGAGTTCAAACTTTATTCGTTTATTATGTTATGGCAATCATGGCACATGTCCAGAAGGATCCAGGAGACTACAAGCAAGAACTGGTTTTCCTCTTTGATCTAATACTAAGGAACGTGATCCAACCTGAATGTATTTACTCGATACTATTTTGTAAATCCGAGGCTGATTATGTACGAAAGGGTCTCGCAGTGTTAGTTGCTCTCCTGTCGTACCTGTCCACTCGACTGAAGGAGCCGGGTTGCCAGAGGCGGTGCAGCGGAACTCGGCACGTTGGCCCTGCTGGATGGTAATAACAGGCGGGTGGATGTTCACGGTGGGCTTCATCACGATGCCGGCTACAGCAGATAAAGAGCAGTGTGAGGAACGCTCGACACTGACAGCGTGCCCCAGATCAGAGTCATTAACAACGAGGTCTATATAATTGATGCTCGGGACTCGTACCAGATGAACTCTGGACGTTGAGGACCAGCCGGGCTGCATGTTCTCCGTGCACGTTGAAGGCTCTGCAAACGTATTCGCCCTCGTCAGAGCGCTCCACAGAGGGGAAAATAAGAACTCCGCCTCGGATGATGGCTCTGCTGCTGATACGGTTACCCGGAAATCCTGGGAGTTTCCATTCAAAATACGTCATCAAATCACAACTCATGGTACAAAACAGTGTGCGGATTATTTGCTGCTAGTGTTTATTATGAGAAACTAAGCGGGATCAGTTTTAGACAAATTTTCATTTGTTTCCTCCGTAAATATTCGATTGTAAACGGCAACACCTTACGCGGTATCGCAGCATAACAAAAATGACGTGATCATGTTCGAGAGATAGACATTTAGATTTTAGAACTGATTGACCGTTCGTTTTTCCAACGCTTTACCTGTCCACTCGATAGAAGGAGCCGGGTTGCCAGTGGCGGCGCAGCGTAACTCAGCACGTTGGCCCTGCTGGACAGTGAGCACGGGCGAGTGGACCGTCACCGTAGGCTTCGACACCTCGACAGCTACAGCGATCAAAAAGCAGTTAGTAACACGTAGGAAAGAAAGGAATGTTTTTAGCCTAGTGACCTGGACTCCCAAGCAGAACACGGAACTGGGAAAGCACACCAGAGCTAGCTAATGCATTCAGGATTGGTCCACCCCGAATGTACCGTAGCTTGCTTCAATCTGCTAGTGAGGTAAAATATCTCTATATATATATATATATATATAAATAAATTGTGTATGAGGAAGCAGCACCATGTGGTCTTCTGGCACAAGGAGAAAGTGTGTCCCTAAAGAATACTGGTGAGCCCCAACATCAATCTCTAATGTTCATACTCTGGCGTCAGGTTTCATCAAGTGCACAAACGCAAGCAAAGCTTTCGGCTTCGTATTATGACAGTTAGAATACATACACATCGTCTATCGTACATATAGAGTCTATGGTTTGGCTGTTCTTGGAGGACGAATTGATGAACCATCTGAGAGGATTGAACCCTGGGGAACAAGCTAGATGGCCTACATTTTTCAACCAGTACTGGAGCTCTAGTTGTGATATGTACCAGATGAACTGTGGACATAGAGGACCGCCCGAGCTGCATGTTCTCCGTGTGTGTTGAAGGCCCTGCAGGTGTAGTCGCCCTCGTCAGAGCGCTCAACAGATGGGAAGATGAGAACCCCATCTCTGATGATGGCGTTGCCACCGATACGGTTTCCTGGGCCTCCTGTGAGTTACAATTCAATGTCCGTTGTCATTTTCCAGAGCTTTGTCGATACAAATTTTTCACCAGGTAAACTGATACCTTCGTTAAAAATTCCTAGACACCTCACCTGTCCATTCAATGGAAGGAGCTGGGTTGCCAGTGGCAGTGCAGCGGATCTCAACGCGTGTGCCCTGCTGGACCCGTTGTACAGATGGGTGGATCGTGACTGTGGGCTTCACCGCCTCGTCAGCTACAAGATTTAAAAAATATATATATATATATGCCGAGTTGCGTTTCTTATTTCGTCTTTCGACTCGGACTGTTACTAGGACTGTGTTTATTTTGAGCTCCAAACAACTAGCCTGTTCTGGTCAAAATAAGAACTAGCAACATATAATGAATACGGATTAGTAAACGTCACATTTGGGAAAACCAAATCTTATCATCTAGATTCATTTTGTACCAGGTGAACTGTAGATGTGGAGGGCCGCCCGGGCCGTATGTTCTCCGTGTGTGTTGACGGCTCTGCAGGTGTAGTCTCCTTCATCAGAGAGCTGCACAGAAGGGAAGGTGAGAACTCCACCTCGGATGACGGCTCTGCTGCCGATACGGTTGCCCGGACCCCCTGAAAGTGACGGTCCAAACATTTGACTGCATACTCCAAACCATTTGAAACATATTTTCACCAACTTAGTTTTGTGCGGCTGTATAAAAACAGCTTAATGTTTTCTTCCGACAATTTTATACCTTTGGGATTGAAGCCCCTCAACACACATCAAAAAATGGAAGTAAATCTAAAACACCGCGAATTGTGAATTCTTTCATAATTTCCAGGTTCTCCTTGATCAACTGTCTACAAAGTTTTATCAGTCAACCGCATCATTTTTAATGATTAGTAGTAGCAGTGTAGAATCAACGCAGTACTATCAAGTTCCATCTCTCTTATGCACACATACCTTTGCCTAAATTGCCCGTTCACCAAAACTCACTAATATTGCAATCCAGATGGAAGCCTTGATGGAAGTCCTTCCTTCCATTCTTGCCCAAAACCTTACACAGCTATCATCCCATCGCCAAATAAATAACCCTCGGATGCCAGGCCAGACATGCTATAGAAACTCCCATTCTTACATTCATTAATGTTCTACACCACAGCGTACCAACCCTGGTCCTGGAGAACCCACTTCCCTGCACATTTTAGTGTTTTCACTGCTCCCGTTACACATGATTCAACAAATCAGCTAATCAACAGCCCTTCCTGATTTGTGTTAATGCAAGAAATATATGCAGGACAAGGGGTACTCAAGGAACAGGGTTGGGAATCTATATTCTGCACAAGGAAAGAGAAAACTATGTCCTCAGTCCTCAGCGGTCCCAACCAATCAATAGCTTTGAGTCAATCTGTGGCAGTGGTGGCTCAGTGGTTAAAGTCTCTGGGTTATTGATCAGAAGGTCAGGAGTTCAAGCCCCAGCACTGCCAAGCTGCCACTTTTGGGCCCTTGAGCAAGGCCCTTAACCCTCAACTGCTCAGTTGTATAAATGAGATAAATGTAAGTCGCTCTGGGTAAGGGCGTCTGCCAAATGAAATAAATGTAATGTAATGATTCTGTGAATCAACAGATCCTCACCTCCACAATTGCTAGCCTACACTTTAAAGATCTGCCTTTCATCTTATCTACAGAACCAGTCCATGTACCATGAAGAGGTTTCAGTTTATCAACTAACAGTTCTTGGTCCACTCTTATTCCGATATAGTAAATAATGGGCTGATTGATCAGATCTCATGGCTTCTGTTATCACTACTACGCTGGTGACACACATTCCTCCATCTACCTTCACAGAAGACATCAGACTTTGTCCAAAGGTGGAGACCATCTGACCTTTGACCTTGACAAAATACAACTTAATCTACCTACTGGCTAAGAACTCATCCATGCTGGAACCTTTGTATCCCAACGATTACCTACACAGCTAAGAATCTTAGCCGTAATCTTAGAAGATTGGCTCAACATCCCACTAACCATCAGATCAGACAGATTTCCTTTTCACAACATTAGAAGAAACAATCTTGTTTACAGAAATGGCTCTTTTTCTTTTACAAGCCCTAGTTATTTACTTGATTACTACAGCTATTTACCTGCTGATCTCCCTTCATATACCAGTTCCCCTCAACAGAGCGTTCAGAAACCTTGATAGGCCCTTCTGTAGTCGCCCTTCTAATATTTCTTATATTAGAGAATTTTCAACGTTAGGTTCCACCTTACCTGTCCACTCAACTGAAGGTGCTGGGCTGCCAGCGGCGGTGCAGCGGAACTCGGCACGTTGGCCCTGTTGGACGCGGAGGACAGCTGGGTGGATCGTGACTTTGGGCTTCGTTACTTCGCCAGCTACAGTGATCAAAAACCAGTTAATCTCATACAAGGAAGGTAGAGATGCCATGCCCAGTCAGTAAGATCAGAGGGGAGTCACAATTGCACCTAGAACTGTTTGAAAGCTTTGGCACAGCTGTAATTCTCTTGTGGTTCTAAATGTTGTGCTATGTAATGCCTAACCGCAAGCATATTCTAAAATCATTAGAGTGTAATGACGGGCTGTGACTGGCAACCTAAGACAGGATAATAAGGATGAGAATTCTTATTTTTAATGCAAAGGTGATGATGGGGGAAAGCTTGAATCAAGTCTTGTACTGAATGCAAATCTTTGCTATTTACATGCCTGACATGGAGACTATTTCCGTAATCGGTTGCTAATTGTGTAAACAGATGGTCTGGCTGTCCAACAAGGCTGACTGAAGATGACCCAGATGAGAAGTGACAGGCATGATGAGGGCCATGCTACCAGACTGCCATCTGTGCCAGCACCTCTGGGCATCGAGCCCCAGACTCCATCTGCTGGGATTCTGACACAGCATAGCTAAAGACGTAAACGGTTCACGGGAGTGTAGGACTACGGGCCTGGGTAAGCTCTGAGACAGCTAGTGGGTTGTTTAGGACACTTATGCTGCAGTGATTCTTAGTGATGACTGTTTTCGAGTAGGTGTTTATGCAGATTTAATGTGCAAAAAGTGTGTGTTGCCTTTTTACAGTTATTGTGTACCATATACCAGTTCTACATTTTAAAAGGCCAATTTAATGTGCTTACTCTGCTCTGGTCTATGATGAGGGCGGGAAAAAAGAAAAAAAAAAAAAAAGATTTTAACAGAGTATTTTTGAGTGCTGCCTGTGTACACAAAGTCTTCGGAGATGATGGTGAACTGTGGATGGAGATGGATGGAGATGGTGGTGGTGAAAACATATGATGTTTGAAGCATGATGGTAGATGTACCATTGTTGCATCCTGTATGCGTGAAGCATTGTCAAGCAAGTGTATGAGAGACTCCTCTCCTTTTAAGGTTTTACGAGCCTTAACTATCCAAAAAACCTTTGAGGAACCCACCCTTGTATCTACAAGACAGGAGGTAATGAATGTCGTGAACCTAGAATAACCCATTACTCCTACTTCTATTGATCTACAAGATCTTCCAAGTTTTCACATCAAAGCTACCTGCTTAAAACATTCAATTCAAACGTTTGTAAATTGCTCTACAAATGTTGGTAAACAATGGAGAGGAATCTCCCAGTGGTAGAATCATGCAATTTTATCGGACCAACAGCCAAAAGCTAAGAAGCTCAAGTAATGACAACATCTGCAAGTCACGAGTTACGAGTCCGTCATCTTGGGGAACAAGAGAAAACTGGAACGCTGTTGAATTCTCGAATTTGATTGGTCAGAAAGTGTTTGTTAAATTTTCTAGAACAGCAGCTATGACACTAGTTCAGACTGCAAGGCAAATCACAGGTTTATATTAAATCTGCATGTTCTAATATATTACTGTTTCTCTAGTAACAAGTCATTTCCATGGCGGACTGAGCTTGCACAGGCATTACTTGAGCTAGTCAGTTCATGCTAACGATGATTGTTACATGCAATAGAGATGTGGAGCGACAGAGAGAGAGACAGCCCACCACTGGGCTGGAGATCAGCAGGTGGACTTACGCTGTCTATGTCCTTCAAACATTTCATAGGCTGTGTAAAACATCTCAGCCTTAGTTCCGTCTGTAAATGGTGGACACGTAAACACCGAGAGGTAAGTACCCAAAACAAGGAAAACGGGGGAAAAAATTGGGCTCTAGTGTCCTCCAAAGTCATCCAAGAGCTTCTGAACCGAACCGTCACCTCATTTGCTCACCAGCACAATCTCAAACGTACAGCATTATTTTTAAAATTCATTTTGAAGGTAATAATTGTGCACTGCAGTAGAAAAGATACATAATACTGGATTCGTATATAGTCATAATACACATATTAAAACATATGTTGTGTGTGTGTGTGTGTGTGTGTGTGTAAAACTTCCTGTGCTCTGTCCATGTACACAAAAACGCTCGTTATATTCTCTCTTTTTCAGCTCTTCTTCTGAGTAAGCTGACTCCCAGATGTCCTCACAACTCAACAGAGTTCACTTTTTTTGGTCCAGCTGTTTTCACACTGCAATGTTTTGTAATCTGACTAAACTGCTTGCAGACGTGGATGTTTCTTGATTGGTCAGAAATCTGATGATGACGACGTGTTTTGACGGATCTCGTCGGTTCTCATAGGGCAGGGGTGTCCAAACATATCCGGAAAGGGCTGGTGTGGGTACATGTTTTCATTCCAACTGAGCAGGAGCCACACCTGATTCCACCCGTTTCATCGATCGATCTCGGCTTTCAATAGAATCCGGTGTGGCTCCTGCTCGGTTGGAATGAAAACCTGCAGCCCTTTCCGGATAAGATTGCACACCGGATAAGATTGCACACCCCTGTCATAAAGGTTGTGTTAACTGTTATATAATCCCTATCTAATACCAGATAATTACTACTACTCGAAAAGCAGTAACGAACTGATCGACGGTTCACTTGGATGACGACGTAGACCTCCGTTTTAATACGAACCAGAGCTCACACAGACACCGGCACAGTGTTTGCATCTGTTAAAAACAACGAACGTGTGCTAGCTAGCAGTTTATATATGCAATGCATATATAAATACACACATATATATTCATTAGGCAGCTAACAAATATATATGACGTGAATGAACAAACACAAATATAAAAATGTTAAGATGGACAATAATGAAACTGTTAGCTATTGTTAGCATTTGAAACCAATTGGTAACCAAGCTGGGGTGAAAAATGTTTTTCCTGTCTGTCGTGGTTTTCCAGCTTCCTCTGCTGAAAAGAACAATGGGACTGCATTCGGCAAAAAATTAACATTTTTTTGCAGTTCTTAGGCTTGGGATTGAAATAGTGACAGGTCAAAACAGCTCTTAAAAATATCATCGTTATTCAGACATGTTTGGTTTTTCGGAATAAAAGAAAAAAAGGGGGGGGGGGGAGAGAAAAGAAAAGCCCTGTGGATTCAAAGATAATTGAGTACATATGGAAAATATAGCGAGAAAACATTGGCTGAATAGATATAATGAAAGAAGAGAAAGAGAGCACACTGAATGGTACACATTATAAAAACATGCAGGTTAGTATAATAATACATGTAATGCTTGAATTCTGCAAACGCACACACACACACACACACACACACATTTTCTCTTAATACAGCTTGTGACTGATCCAAATTTAGTCAAGATACAAACATCTGACTGCACGTCATGTTGATTTTATCTTTGCTTTAATTGAGGTGGCATTATATAATTATTTATACATTTATTATTTCACAGATTAGATAAATAAATCACACCGGAAGACAAGTATTTGACTTTTTCTTTTTTCTAAATTAAAGCACCGGTACATTTTTTTTTTTCCATACAAAATTAAATACATGTTACGTTTTATCTGTGACAGTCAATGCTGAACGGATATTAACTAGACGCACCAAACCAACTTAAAAACAGAAAAAATGTCAAAGAAAAAAATAATAAATCTCTTCTGATGAGTGTATATAAAAAAAAAACCATTACGTATCAAAATATCAAAAATAAATATGACCCAAAATATAACTAGCACATTAACGTATATAAAATCATTAGAACAGATTTACTTCCTTCCATTCACCATCCATTTATCCATTCAAATAATGACTATAATCTGCCTCGTGATATGATAATAATAATCATAAAAATATTGAAATGACAAAGAAATGAAATGAAACACCATTCTGAAAATATCAAGGTATAAAAACGTGCCATGATACAAATAACGTTGTAGGATGCTGGAACATCCGAAATGAAATAATACACAGTCCTAACAGATGAAATATTCATATTCATCCTGCTGCACTGGACATAGCACCATTACCAAAAAAAACAAAAAAACAACATTCATTCATTACAGTTTTCCCAAACAGTGAAAATAACAGTAGTGAGCAAAAAGTCTCCAGAAGTGTGAAAGAGCTGAAAGAGCTCCAGTCCTCCTGGCCAGTAGATTTTACACACTGATTGTCCTATCCTCATAAGCCTCCTCAAGATACATGACAGCTTGCAATGTCGCTCCAAAAGCCCCAGTAGAAACAACGGCTAAGGAAAACATCACCACATATACACGAGACGACACCACCACCACCACACAAAGAACCACTACAGCAGCATGGAACCCGTCACCACGGTTATTTCCCCACTATCTGTCAGTGATGTGCTGTACGCAAAGGATTTGTGTAACGTAATAGAACCTCGAAGTTGTATTCAGAATTGGCGACTTAAGCTGAAAAGTTACATTGATTTGTGGGGAAAGTTGCTTGTATTCAGAGTCGTGTTACACGCATACTCGAGTTGAGTTTCTCAATTATGAGGTTGTATGTATGTAATATATAGATATATAGATATTATATATATATTAAAGTGAAATAATATGATATATAAATTAGATGGCAAGCATTGAAATAAACATCCAACAGGAGTCTACTATACTGCCAATATGTTCCTGCCATATAGTTCTTTTTGAACAAATTTGGGTTCGGTACGGCTTTCATGCTCATTATTCAGCAGTTTATAGAATAGCACTTGATCCAGCGCGTCCGATTATTTAGCACGTTTGTTTATTTTAAATATTCATAATATTAATACAACTATAATAGTCTGTTTTTTTTTTTTTTTTTAAATAAATACATTAGAGTGTGACGTACTGTGGTTAACACAAACTGTGGACTGTGAAGCGGGACTTATTGCTACTCGTCACACTAGAAACATGTCCAAGCTAAGAATCATCTGCAACAAGGAAGCCTAAATAGCGCTTAAGTCACGTTAGATACCCATGTTGGAATTAACTCCTCATTACGTGTGTAACTTGACTCTGAATACGACCCAAAAGCAGCCGCATTCTGCATAAAGATACCTCATAACTGAACCCTAATAATAATAATAATAATAATAATAATAGACCTTCTAATGTATATATGCTAAGCTGCCATTTAAGGAACACTTCTCCGTAAATGTGCAAACCTTTGTTAGAGGTCAAGGCCTTTCTTAAAGCAGTTATATGATTTGTAGAACATGGTGGAAAAAGAGTAACAGGGTGAACGGTTTATATAATACTGAATCCATGAAAAAAAAAAATCTGATCTAAAGCCTTAGATGTTTTGTAATTCTAAAAGGAATAAACCCCTACATACCAGGTCTAACCACGGTTTTATGTCCGTTTCATTATTTAGTATAAAAACTTTATAGAAAGCTTTAGTAAATAGATGAATATTGTTCTAGTGACCTGACTGCCTGCCATTAAAACATTACAACAATTCAGATAGAATTATATCGATGACAGTAACCTCCTTTTCCTAATCAATTGATTTGAGAATTGATTTTTACCCCCCTCAATCTTTCACAAGCTGTATTGTTTTCTAGCGTAAAGGCTTGACACAGGCAATCAGAGGAAGCTGAAGCAGTTTGATTAGTATGCAAACACAGGCAAAAATACAGATCAAACCAGAGCAGGAAACCAATGTGATTCCTTGAGGAACATTGGTCAAATAAGACAAGTAGGAAAATAAGCCATGCGGTCGCACAGACAGCTGAGTCTTGTCTGAAAAGAAAACCGGGTAGCAAGAAGAATGACCAACAACAGAGAAGACAAAAGCGAGAACATGCAGCTGTCATACACAGGAGGATAAACTGACAGGTGAAGCTTGAGGGAGCTTAGAGAACGATGGCGAAGAGAGCGATGCCAGTCACGAACCTGGGACATAGAGGACGGCCGTGCCCTCGTCCATGGCGAACATGTTGGAGCCGGTGCACACGTAGACCCCGGCGTCTTCAGGCCGTACGTTCTGGATCGTGAGGATGCCGTTGAAGTCCATAGCACGGGTGGGGAGCTTGCCGCTGCCTTGACGTGTCCACACAAGCGTGTAGGCTGGGAACTGGGTAAGGTTCGAGCATATCAGAAACTAGACACAAGCCAAGTCTGTTCTAATTTGAAATATGAAACACCAAACAGGAGAAAGACCAGTAGTGGTGGTAAATGCAGGAAACATGGAAGCCTTACTTGGCTCTTGGCTGTGCAGATGAAGTTCACTGTGGCTCCTGGGTTCACACTCTGGTATTTAGGCTCCTCAATAAACACCTCGATAGGTTTGGATGGAGAAGCTAGTAAGAAGTGTAGACGCATGATTTGGAACCGTGGATTCACTTATAGTTAAAATCACACCTGCTTATTGTAACAGGACCAGAATCCAACAACACGCAGATTTCTTATAACAGTTTCCGTCTACATACACTGTATATAACTACTACATCACTGTTTCCTTTAATGCAAGTGTAACCTGAAACAATTTGTACATCTATAAGAATATTACAAAACCTCATCAAATTAGGTGCATTGCAGATATGTATTGGGAAGGCGACAAAAGGTTGAGTAAACTTTTTGAACACCTCGAATGGAGGTGGAGTGGGTGGTTTTTCTCTGTGCACGAGGCAGTGAGTGGGGGGTTTACTCTCGTGCGAGGCGGAGGGCGTTAGTACAGAGGCAAGGTGAGGGCGGTTGGAGCTGCGGCGGTGCAGCTGTGAGAGTGGCGGGGCGGTATTAGCTCTCACGGTGGCGGGAATGGGCGGTATTAGCTCTCACGGTGGCAGGAGTGGGCGGTATTAGCTCTCACGGTGGCGGGAGTGGGTGGTTTTTACTCATGGAGGCGGGAGTGGGCGATATTTACTCTCACAGAGGCGGGAGTGGGCGGTATAAGCTCTCACGGTGGCGGGAGTTGGCGGTTTTAACTCTCACGGTGGCGGGAGTGGGCAGTTTTTACTCTCATGGAGGCGGGTGTTGGCGGGTTTTACTCTCATGTTGGCGGGAGTGGCAGTTTTTTTACTCTCACGGAGGCGGGAGTGGGCGATATTAGCTCTCACGGAGGCGGGAGTGGGCGGTATTTCCTCTCACAGAGGCGGGAGTGGGCGGTTTTACTCTCATGGAGACGGGAGTGGGCACTTTTTACTCTCACGGAGGCGAGAGGGGGGCGTTTTACCTCACAGAGGCGGAGTGGGTAGTTTTACTCACAGGCGATATTATAGCGTTACTACAGCGGGGGTTTTATACGAGGAGGCTACTCACGGAGGGAGCAGTGGGTGGTTTTTACTCTCACGGAGGCGGGAGGGGCGGTTTTACGTTCACAGAGGCGGAAGTGGGCGGTTTTTACTCTCACAGAGGCGGGAGTGGGCGGTTTTACTCTCAACGGGAGGCGGAGTGGGCGGTTTTTACTCTCACGGAGGCGGGAGGGCGGTTTTTACTCACGGAGGCGAGGGGCGGTTTTACCTCACGGAGGCGGGGGGCGGTTTTACTCACGGAGGCGGGAGTGGGCGGTTTTTACTCTCACGGAGGCGGGAGTGGGCGGTTTTTACTCTCACGGAGGCGGGAGTGGGCGGTTTTTACTCTCACGGAGGCGGGAGTGGGCGGTTTTTACTCTCACGGAGGCGGGAGTGGGCGGTTTTTACTCAGCTTTAAGCAGGACTAGCTAGAACATTCAGTCTTACTTGTGATGATGATCTCAGCCTGGCTGCGGTTGGTGTTCAGCTGGTTTCTGCAGGTGCAAATGTACATGCCAGCATCAGAAGGCTGCACACGGGTGAAATGCAACTCTTCTCCTGTAAACCAAAAAAAAAAACGGTTCAACACCTTAACAGTGTCAATTTACACACTTGCTGCCTGCTCGAAGCGCTTATTAATCAGTGACCTGATTAAACAGTTTCCTCAAAGTCGAGCTTTAACGACTCATTGTTACAGCTCCAGTACCTTGTCTGCGTCTCTCGGCAGAGCTGGAGATGGGACGGCCATCATCACGTGTCCAGTAGAAATAGTGTGGCTGAGGTCCAGACACCTGGCACCTGAGGGTGACTGAGCTACCCTGAGACACCTGCACCTTGTCGGGGTACACCCTCACCACCAGAGAATCAGCTGCTGTCCAAAAACAAGTACGCCATCTCCATAAATCATACCATCTTACAATAAGTGGTAATGCCTGTAGACAAACGCTCCGTATACAGAACTACACTCAAACACATATTCGCATTTACAAAAAGTATTCTCATCTCACTCTCATCTTCCAACCATGTTTAATTTGCTGGAAGGAACCCTAGGATAATTCAAAAGAATGCACTCACCATTGTACGGTTGGCACTTGACCCTCTGTTGCGGATTTCCGACGTATCCAGGCGCACACCTGTTTAAAAAGAGACACGACTGACTTAGAGCCACATAAAAACCACACACAAGCTGCTCAGGAGTAAGAGCGTGCCAGCTCACCGCTCGCAGTACTGGCCCGTGTACCCCGGCTGGCAGGCCGTACACTGGTAGTCTCCGTTACCCAGACTCTCACACGTGGGCGAGAATCTAAACAAAACGAAACACATTGCATAAACCACTCATAACACTCGGTGTGAAGCGAGAGGGGTGAATGTTTAAATCGCCAAGCAGAACCGGTTAACACCATACTCTAGGACACTGTAATGCCGCACGAAGCGAGCACTATTTTTAAAATGCGTGCCTTTGCAGTAGCTGGTAGATCTTCTTGTATGGCGGTCTAGGAAAACCCACCGGATGCCAAAAAAATTGGGTTTCACCATGAATATATTTCGCCAAAAATGACGTCGAAATGGTTTTTAAATCTTCAGTTTAACAAATGCAGTGGGGCACACGGCGTCCTCGGTACACTTTGATCAAGTTGTAGTGAAACGGATACAAGCGCAAGATGCCGGCCGTCAAAAACGTCCGAGATGCACCTATGCCTCCTTTTTCCCTTTTGGAGGGAACTTCAAAACGCTACATCTTTATGTTCGGTTCAGGAAAGTCTGCAGTTCTGAGGATTTTCCCAGGCTGCCACACAAGTACAATAATATAATAGTGGTTTAAAAATAAATCAATCAATCGGACTAACTGGTTCTCTGGGTCTGTATGGGGACAGGCGCAGGGCTGGCAGTCCTCTGGGGTTCCAGCACTGGCATCGCCAAAGAACCCAGCAGCACACTGCTCACACTGCTCACCCATGGTGTTATGCTGGCAGCTCTGTCGACACGAAGAGAGAGAGAGAGAGAGAGAGAGAGAGAGAACCTCAGTGGAAAGTTACAACCTAAAGCAGACATTTCTACCACTACAAGGGCAATTCAACTCCAAAACATCTCCAAACAGCTAGAACAATTCACCAATTCACTACAGACTCTATAGATGCGAGAATAAAGATGAATACGGATACACTGTACCGTGCAGGTTCCCGATTCTGGGTGGCAGGAGTCAGAGTGACTGTTACATTCGCACAGCTCACAGTGGCCGAGGTAGAGTCCTCCACCCGTGCGGGTGTAGCCTGGAGCGCAGTCCTAAAATACACCACATGGGAAACTGAGACGCTGCCGTTTTCAGTGTAACTCGGACATAACCATTCTGAGCTACGTCTCATGTCTGAACACAGGCGTGTGCAATTTGGGTATTAAGTCCTCACAGAGAACTGGTCCTACCTGACAGGACAGGCCCTGATACCCAGGTGGGCAGCGGCACTGCTCCACCTCCAGAGCTCGTTCCAGGTCGGTATACCGAGGCACGGCGATCTCCATGCTGACCCCCGAGATGCTGGAGGAGCGCATGACTGTGTGGTAAGAGGCTCGGATCAGGATGTCATCCAGGTCGGCCAGCACCATCAGCAGGTGTTCCCGAGTGGCGGGCATGCCGTCGGGACGCTGCCAGTACTCCTACAGAACACACGAACATGAATCAACACCGTCGACTTATTTCATTCGGTGCCGTTTATAACGCACGTCCCAAGCGTACCATGGAACAAGGCTGAAGCAGAAATTATCTCCTGGTTCACCTCACCTCTCGGAAGATAAACTCAAAGTTACGGCTCTCCCTCGTTCCCGTCCCCCTTCGCCAATCCTGTCGCGCCACCAGAGTGATGTCATTGCCCTGGAAACAAGAACGGCGTGGTGAGGTCATCCGATTTTAAACAGACGAGTCTTTCACTTGTGTGCCGTTTCGATTATAACTCACGATGATCTGAACGTCTACGTCCTCTATAGGAGCGCCCTGCGGCCCGGGCACGTACGAGATGGTGTACTTGAGCTTTCCTCCGTAGGCTTGAACCTGTTGAACGAAAGACAGTTAAAGGTAAAGCAGTATGTCTGAAGAGTCACGTAAACACTGGGGTTCACATGGACACAATCATCAGTTATTCTCGTCTGGAAGCTTTACAAAACGTATAGTTCGTGGCAATTGGGCCTCATTTATGAACGCAAATTATACACAAATTACTTGTAGGAGCGTTTACATGAGATATGCGGTATTCATAAAAATCCCTTTAGTTCAGACAGACGTTCATATCCTACAAGAAACGCTCACGTCCGGTCATTTCAATAATTGTGAATACCACCACTGTTCTATTTCTTTGGGGTGGGGGGGTGGGGGGGCATATTTTAGCATATTTCCTCATCCTCTCTGGAATTACATTAATTCCTATGTACTACAGTCTGGAGCAAACGAGGTGGGAGTTTAAATCCGCACTCCTGCCCCCGGTCAACTCAGGACTAGTTACCTTGTCCGCATGAAACTTCTCAGGAAGCCTCCAGAAGAGCGCATCCTCCGAGTGCAAGCTAAAACCTTTGTAGACCAGAGAGTACTGGAGCACACGGAGATCGAAAGGTGCAGGAACACGAGCAGACGACAGACAGACAGAAAAAGAAAAGCGTTGCAGGACATCAAGGCAAAGCAGATCAACAGAGAAAAGGCGTTCGGGTTCCTAATGGCTAATCAGCTCCAAAACAACAAAAAAAACAATCTTGTGTTAATCTAAGATGTTTTGTGGTGTGTATACAAAATACCACTCCAAATGTTACTCTTGGTCTGCATTCCAGGAAAATTGTACAGACAGGAACCACCCTTAAGGTCACCGAGACACACTTAGCCTTAGACTGATTAGCCTTTGCATGCTTTCTCATGATCTGAAGGTTAATAACTGATTACCTAAATTCTTTACTACACACAAAAACACCACATTTTGTTCAAAATTAACTCGTGACTTGATGATCAAAAAGACTGGGTGACCATGCTAAAGTTCAAGTTAGCTGTTCCTCCAGAGGGTGGTACTTTCCCAAGTTTTTCAATGAGATGATAGCATGGATGACTACCTTGTTGGAGGAGCCGGGCAGAGAAGCTCCAGACCGTTCCGCCGTGTTTTTTCTGAGCTTATCCTGTCAATAAGACCAACATCCCAAACCAGCATCAAACCAACGCTGAGCAAAGTTGCATCTAATTACATTAAAAGGCTACAATGTGTTAATCAAGGCCAAGGTTGAATGCTAAATAAAAATGGAATCCACCCGAAAGACCATTCAATACCTTGACTGCGGTAAGGTGGGGGGAATGGCCTGGTGCACCAGGGTGGGGCCTAGAGGCCCACACAGATGCTTGTAAGGCTGAAGGAGGAATGGACGAACGACCTGTCGAACCAGAGGTTCTGACTGGAAAGGAGGAAGTAGAACCAGAAGATGAAGAGAAGAAGGAGGCAGGCGGTCCCTGCGAGAAGTTGCTGATGAGCTCCCAGATTTCGTCGTCGAGTTTACGCACATCGCTAGATGACTTTGGGAAGGTGGGTGGAGTAAAACGAACAGAAACCGGCAATGAACATTGGGAAGCCAAGGTGAGAAGTTCAAGGACTTCCAATGACGTGCACAAATCACGACATGCAGCACTGTGGGGGATGCATCGAGATACCAAAAGGACTCATCTGGGTTTGGTATATTTGTACGTCATACTGGAAGCTGCCGTGCTCATAGTTTTGTCACTCGATCCATTACCTAAAGTTTCTTCATGCAAAGTGTTATGAGTTTTCACTCCTCAACATGCTACCGAGTCGAGCAAGCAACAAGGACAAACATTTGGTCTCTTTCCAATCTTATGCATCACAAGGAAATTGTTAGCCTAAGCCTCCAGGTTGGTTTCTATGGTGATCCAATCTGGTTTAGCCTGCTCCAATTTTCATTTTCTTTCTTGTTTTTTTTTTTTGTCCCTCTAGCAAGGTAGAGTCATCCTGGCTTTAGAAATATAGCACACCTCCCTGTAATCACTACATGAAATCAACGTAATACAGTCCTTCGTTCGTTCTATTTTGAGTCTTTAGTATTATTATTTTTAAAATTTCACATTCATTAACTTAAAATCAATTCTTCTTAAGGATGCCGCATCTTTCAAGTGGGAAGTTAAGAATTGGCCAAAACACTGGCCAAAATGCCCCTAATATGGTATTAGAGGAATGGGGCAACTGTCAGTCATTCCAGAGTCCCATGTCAATAGGCTTATCTGGCGTTTTTAATTGAGGGAAATTAAAAAAACGACTCCGTCGGCATATTTTTGATTGATAACTTAACCCTGTTCCATGCAGCGTTGGACTTGTTTCAGACTTAATCGCTTAATTCTATCGAACCCCGGTGCATTTGCCTTCATCTTACGCCATCACAAACGTACATGGAGAACACAACACAACTCGCCATGTTTATTTGATGTCTTTATTAATATTTTGTGCTATTATACGCAGCAGAGTGAATGAGCCACGCATCTATGTGCGTCACGCGGCAGAATTCTTCAGACGTCCAGGAGAAGGCGGCTTTCTGCTGCTGCGTTTTTTGAGGAGACGGCTGATTGGGTACTGATGAAACTGATGATGTCGTCATCGGCTAAATCACTTGCGCAGGTTACTTTACTTCCCGAGCAAGCCGAGTACTAACTGTGTTGCGTCAGACCACCTCAGTCCACCTCCTACCTCGGGTTTGGTACTGCGGTGCACGCAAACCGCTCTCGGTTTCGGACTAAACTGCCAGTGTGAAAGCCCCAGAGTGTAGCAGCATATGCTGATCTTAAAATACGGAGCTCGCGACGTAAACTGCATCAAGATCGCTGTCGAGTGCCCAGTGATCTCACGTAAATCACCAGCTTATTTATTACTCAAATGGCATTTATCTTAATAGAATCCTGCTGTGGCTTTCACCATTGAATATACAGTTATTTGTTTCATGCATATGAGCAACAATGTTTCAAAAAAAGGTTACACTACTACAACTGTCAGCTACCACATCACCACTACCACATCAAGTCAGTGCACAAGTGAAACGCACACACTCCCCTCAGTCCGCTTTACCTTGTGTGAGCGTTTCGAACGTTTCAAGGGAGTCTGCTTCTATAAAGTGCAGAAACGGATATTTAAACATACGCGAATTAACGCATGAAAACATGCAAGAACGAGAGGGGAAAAAAGTTCCCACAGTTTTGTTTTGTTTACATTCCACCCAACTATTGGCTCCAGAATGGTGGAATGATCTTCCCCCTGAATTACAAAACAGATTCACTCTACCACTTTGTTTGTATCGATGGTTTATGTCCTCATCCACGCATTTCAATCAGATCTAGCTCTTGAACCAGCAATAATCTGTAGTAGCCATTAGTCTAAAACGGACTGTTGACGAGACTGAACATGAAAACTCAGGAAAAGAAGAGCTGGCAGAGTTTCAGGAAAGAAGAGCTGGAAGAGTGAGTGATGAGACTGACTGGTGGGAATAAACTGGAACACTGTACAGAGTTAATAAACCACTACACTGTACCTTATCTCCCTGGTAGCTGGAAGGGAGCTGCCAGAAATGAGGCTCCTGGCTGTGATAGTCAAAGTTGGTGAACGAGAGCTGCGTTCCGTCTGTGGACAACTCCACCGAGAAGCCGCTGCTGATGCGGTTGGTGCGTTGCCGGTTCACGAGCGCGAAGCCTTGGGCGTTTCCCGGGGTAAACGCAGTGGTGATCTACGGACGGGTGATAAATCCAAAGAAACCTTAACAGTGTTCAGATCGTCATTCGTTTTTAAAAGCGCGAAAGCTGAAAAGCACGTCTGCGGGCCTTACGACATCTCTGTACAAGGACGAGCTGGAGCACTGCTGAGTGACTCCCATGCAGAAGCACGCCAGGCAGCCATCTTTGTTGGCTGGGCTGAGGTGGAAGGCGCCAGGCTTGCAGCTGGAGCATGAAGGGCCCTCGGTGTTCATCTGCACGTTGAGAACACACACACAGAGATGTAAAATATTCCACTTGTGGACAAAACGGTACGATAAAGGTGTTCGGGTAAATTCGTGTCCATGCCTTGCAGCGGCAGATCCCGTTCGGACTGCAGCCTTCACTTCCCTCTGGTCGCAGTTTTGGCATGGCCCTGCAAACAGGAAATCTCTGCTCAGCCTGAGCCACAATACAAACCCAAATATGCAAAGCTTTTACAGTCCTGATTAACATTTGGCTCATCTTAAACACGCTCTCTTTGAGATGAGCCAAAAGTTACAAAATCACAGGAAGACTTTTAAAAGAGGAACTCGAGCAAAGATTAATGTACTTACATCTAGTCATTTCATGAAGCCGCATCCTATGAAAAAAAAAAAACCCCCAACAAAAACAAAAACAAAATGACACTGCTCAAGCAACACATACCACTTCCTGGAGTGCAGCTCTGTCCATGTTCAGGGATTGCCAGTGTATCCCGGGGCACATCTAGAGTAGGAGTGAAGGACATCACGGTGAATCAATGAGACTGCTTATTATCAGACTAACCAGACTTGGCTAAAAACGTTTACAAAAGATTTGCAAAGCGTTCTCTTTACACGTGTAAGATGGCACGCCTGTTGTTCTTGGAAAACTAGTTCATTAAATTGAGGTAGTCGTTTCGCCTCCACACCGCTAACCAAATCAGGCAGCTGGGTATAGGTTTTATATGAATGGTAGCATATTTTCCTGAGGTAAAGTTGCATCCCAATAGCTCTCTGGGGTTTTTTTATTTATTGAGATGGGTGGGATTAGATTTGGAGTGGGATTAGATTTGGAGAATGCTGTCCTTCTGGGGTCTTTAGATGGCCTGGAAGGCCGTGGTGAGGCCACAAGAGTAGGTTCTCCACTTATGGACATGACTTACAATAAGCCAAGTCAGTGAAGCCATTAATCAAGACCTTAGTCTACCTCTATGAGAAGTACTCCAGATCCTTGATTTGGTCTTTCCTTCTCTTTTTCTTCTGCTTCCTAATGCTATTCCCCTTCATATCTGATGTGTTATTCTCCAGCATGCTCAACCAGAAGTTGAAGCAGTTCATGTTTACAAAGAAAACCCTCGCCAAGGGTTACGTTGTTTGCGACCACACGCTCTGGAGGAGTACCCTTTTGGCTTGGAAGATCTTGTGAGAATTTAGGCCATAAAAGAACATCTTCCCTTTGGTCTAGATCGTTCCGACATTGGCTCCTGTCCAACACCTGCCTTTTATCAGCACCGGCATAAACTAAATCCAGCTGTTCTTCTGGAGATAAGGCCTTACAGTTGTCAGTACTCGAACTGCTTGAAACGTTGACTGTAATAATCAGAGAGAGGCGCTTCATATCGAGTTACACCGCTACCACGGACACTAAACAAACCTGGTCACTCAGAGATTCACAAAGAGGGCACTGCTGAAAGATCCTTTTAGACATGACAGGCAACCTCACAAGTCCATAGATGCTGACTTTTTTTAAAGACCATTAAATAGAAAGCTAGCGAAAAGGGGTCCAAGCATCTCTAACGCAACAGACAGCAAAGCAATATGGGACAAATGGTGACCTCAGGAAACGTAAACGACAGTACAGGTCTTTAAAAACGTCCCAGATCTGAGATGCGAGTCTATATGCTTGGACAGCTTTGCAAATTTCAGTACGCTTAAGACAAACAGTAAGGCTTAGGCTAAAATCACAAGATACCACATTTATCATTAAATAACCACAAAATAAGCTAGTTTTTCAGTGACTTTCACAAACTAAACCTCACACAAAGACATTTTTACTAGTATGGATGGGGTTAATGCATGGTTCTATATATGGCTCTATAGAGGTACACGGTGCTTGAGAGGATGACCTCTCCATATGCAGTTTGGCCATTGCAGAGCACTCAGTGAAAACACTGTCCCATCCTTTTCTATATACTAGCTTAGGACAAGGAATGGAGCGCTTACCTCTCACAGCGCCTTCCAGTATAACCAACAGGACAGTTATTGCAAGTAGGCTGACCATCCGTGTCCAAGTAGCACACCCTTGTCTCGCTGTGGAAGAGAGAATTTATATGGACAGGAAGTCTAGCACAGTCTGGTACATTATTAATGTCGCGTATGACTACATGGCCATGTCGGACAAACCTGCTTCCGGAGGCGGGTCCAAAACAAGGGCATGGTCTACAGGCGTGTACGCCGCCGGTCACTGGATCACCATAGAAACCAACATGACAGCTTTCACATCTGGGCCCAACGGTGTTGTGCTGGCATTGCTGTAATGGGAAGAATGACCGTGAGCACTATGCAATACGCCAGACCATCATAAACCCGCAGGTCTCGTTCTCAGTAACGTGGTCTTAATACCTTCTGATACGTTATCGTTTCTATAGTAACAGCGGATTCCCAGGGACTTTTTTTTTTAAAGGATTTTTTGAAATTTTAGGATGTTGGATACAACATATAATTAAGTCTAGTAATAAGACAGTACATTTTTAGATGCGGACACGTTATATAAGGAGATTTATTGAACATTTATGGAAGGAGTCTCCAGTGTCAGGACAGAATACTTTGCTCTTTCCTGTGCTTCTTTGTCTTATTATCTTCATTAGAAAGAAAGAAAAAAGACGCAGATGATGGAAACCCTCCGTTACATAATGGACGTGATAACTGCTAACTAACTTGTTTCACCCTAAGACATGCAAATATGAACACACACACACACATATACATTTATCTATATATATAAAAATGTGAGTGTATATGTGCAAATATATATATAAAAAAAATATATATATATATATATATATATATATATATATATAAAATGAGTGTATTTACACACTTCGAATATGTACTAGTGTCTGTGTGTGTGTGTGTGTGTGTGTGTGTAAAGGAATGCTCACGCACCAAGCATGCGCCTGTCTCCGAGTCACAGCTACTAGCATGTCCGTGGCACTCGCACTTCTCACAAGTGCCAAGGTAGAGGCCTGATCCGGTGCGCGTGTATCCCACATCGCAATCCTACAAATCAAAAAGCAGAAGTCACGGTGGCAAGAGTTCACAGCTTGGCGTGTGATATCTCTAGAGTTCACTTTTGTTTGTTCGACAGGGCATATCGAAATCTGATGACTCAAAAGGTCACGCGAACCTCCGCCCGAACGAAAGGAAATACATGAATAATTCCTGTGTAATCCTCATCCTGGAAGGTGTGCGGGATCTGTGACTCATCTCGCTGATGGAGGTGGGGTGTTATACCTGGCAGGACGGCCCTCTGTAGCCCTGAGGACAGGCGCACTCCTCCACTTCGAGAGCCCTCTCGTTCCCGGTGGAACGTGGCACCGCGATATCCATCTGGATATCAGCAACGCTGCACAGAACCCAGAACCGAGAAATGAGCACCAGCACCCATAACACAGACTCAAGGCAGAACACAAGCTAAAAGAATCACGTTTCTATCAGGAGATCAGTCGGTATGCGTATTATAATACATTTACATAGCGACGCTTTAAAATTCTCGTATCCGACTGGTCAGGAATTACAGGGTTAAAGTAACGATTCGAACGGGGTAGCGTTTCTATAGCAACAGCGCATCGTCAGACTCATATAGTTGATACGCCACGGAACTTAACCCAATAATAAACGGATTTAAAAAAAACAACGAAAAAAAAAACGTGTATATTTCGGTAAGGAGATGTTTATTTGTTATATATACACTCTACCGTTATATACAAAACTTTAGAAACACTCATTCTTTATTTTTATTTCTTCTACACATAATAATAATAATAATAATAATAATAATAATAATAATAATATCATAAAAATTCTGGACTAAAACAAATGGATCTATGGGAATCATGTTGTGATTAAAAAAATCCAAAATAAATCAAAATAATTAAATATTTTAGCGTCTTGTTTTGTCTAGAATGTTCCAGAAATGTATTCTTGGTGTTTTCTCACTCGATGTCTTGAGGAATTTCCCTGAGATGCTTTTTAAACAGTATTAAAGGGAGTTCACACCGACGCCGGACTCGTATCACCTGCTTTTCGGAATATTTTGCTCCGAGTCGTCCGTTTAAATAAATGTAAAAAAATTTTGTGAATAAGATGTTGATTTTCTAATGAAAGAAATTAATGTCAGCACGATTATATTTTTTTTTTTATCTACAACACCGATTTCAAACCTTTCATCACACACCTTCAGATCAAAAGCTTTTAAACACCGTGAGAAACATTTCAGTCGGGTGTCCACAAACTTTTGACCGGCAGTGTGTATGGAAGGGGTCTCTGTAACGTGACTGTTTTTGGCCGTTAGAAATGAGACAGTTTCGAGAGAAAACAACATGATGTCGCTCGTTGGCGAGAAACAGTCTGCCGCTAAACAGATGCAGACGGAGAACATGGGCACCTGCTCTCGGCCATGTTGTCTGCGTAAGTGGCTCTGATCATGAAGACGGAGATGTCAGCCAGGGCCATCAGCAGGTGCTCTCGAGTGCACGGCTGTCCGTCAGCTCTCCTCCATGCAGACTAGAAGGAAGGATTTGAATGATTACTTCACACACGCCCTGAACGACAGCCTCTCGATCGATGGAATTAAACCGCTCTCTTTAGAGCGTGAAGAATTGTGAAAGAAAACACAACGGAACTGCACTCGGTCAGTGTGAACACACCTCTCGGAAGGGCACGAGGAAGGTGGCAGGGACTCGGGGCAGCGTCTTGGTCTGCGAGTAGTGCTCCAGGGAGATGCCGTTGCCCTGGAGAACCACGTCGGGCTTGTTTTCGATCACCACTGAGCGGGCGCCAGGCTCGTAACGCACCTTGTAGCGCAGCTCTCCTCCATACGCAGTCACCTTTGGGGGGGTTAAAAAAACAAAACATTTATTATCACATTTTTCTTCAATACTTCTATTTTGTACCGTTTCCTTTCCTGCTGAGAAACTCTTACTGAATTCGTCGCACGTGTGAAACTACACTTACACCTCGGCGCGTTTGAATTCTTGATTCGGATTGGTCAGGAGGTGTCTATCGAGGATTCATACATCACTTCGCGCAAATGACTTAAATAACCTATAAGCTGAAAATAAGCTTCGATTGACGCACTTGTTCTCGTGCTCGTTCTAACGACCGGAGCGTGTAACTGTCGCTACGGCGACAAATCTTTCCATGACGAGGCGTGTATTCGGCATGTTTGGAAGGAGTCTCCGGTGTCAGTGCTTCATTGCAGATTTCAGACGGCGGAGAGTCCTTGTGGCTTCATAACATTCAATAACATGAGCTGAATTTTTTCAGCTCATGTTATTAGATCTGTTACTAGATCTGATCTTATTAACTTCAAGAGTGGGGAAAAGACAAAAAGAAATCAATCAGACAGGGACAGACGCGCGTACCTTGTCTCCTCGGAAGCTCTCGGGCAGCACCCAGTAGTAGATGTCATTGGGGATGCCGGAGAACGAGCGATAGACGACCTCGGCGCCACTTCTCTGGGCGATGCCCTCAGTGATGACGCGAGTATTGCCTTCGTTGGCGAGAGAAAACAGCTGCCCGTTGACGCCACCTCGCACCTTTAGACACGACCAGAAAGAGAGTCCATTACTGAAATGACATCATGGTGCTGTGAAAAAAATAAATAAAACGGCGTACTTCCTCAACGTACGGACTAAGAAACCAGCTTTCAGGGTTACGCCACTCATTCGTTCATTTTCAGCTATGCTTCAGGATCACAGCGGATCCGGAGACTAAAGACGAGGAGCTCTGAGCACGAAGTTGAACTATGTCTAGCTCTTGGGTCCAATTTAAGGTAGAACTGAGGGGGGTGTAATAACGCCCATTAGATTAGACCATCTCGATCCCACCTATTCGAGTAGGTCTCTGAAGCCATCGATCCCTGCTAGAAGAACCCTTGAAACACTAATAGACTAGTTACAGCATGCAGGCTTAAGCTAGCTAACCTGATCTCTAGTCCAGGTGGAGCTGGCACACTGCTTGGTCACGCCCATGCAGAAACACTGCAAACACCCTTCTGGATTGGCAGCAGAAAGATGGAAGGATCCTGGCTTACACTCCTCGCACAAAGCTCCAGCCACGTTGCCCTGCCGAGCGAAAACAAAAGCCGAAGAGATAAATACGCTGCAGCGACGCTGAACCGAAGGCAGGTTTAGATACAGTGACCACGTTACCTTGCAGGTGCACGGTCTGCTGCTGGAACTGATCGTTCCTCTGTTGTCACACTGTGTAATCTCTGAAAGAGGGTTAAAGAAAACGACTTTAGGAGCGACCACGGAAACGTTGCAAACTATTCGTCACACGTGGCTGAAGACAGCGGGAGACTCGGGCTCGGTACAGGGTGTGTGTGACATGGAGGAAGAGGGAGAAGCCAGGTTGTGAGGACAAACACCTGACTACGCAGTGGGAGAGATAAAAGAACAGCTGGAAGTGCCAGTGGAGGGGGGGGTGGGCCAAAGAGAGAGAGAGACATACAGAGAGAGACACACACAGAGAGACACCGAGAGACAGAGACAGAGAGAGAGACAGTAAGAGTGAGAGTGTGTGCGAGAGAGAGACAGAGAGGGGGAGAGAGAGACACACACACAGAGAGAGGGAGAGACAGAGAGAGACACACACACAGAGAGAGAGAGACAGAGACACACACAGACAGAGAGAGAGACAGAGAGGCGGAGAGAGAGAGACACAGAGAGACACAGAGAGAGACACAAGAGAGAGAGAGAGAGAGAGAGAGAGAGAGAGAGAGAGAGAGAGAGAGACACACACAGAGAGACACAGAGAGAGACACACGGAGAGAGTGAGAGAGAGAGACACACACAGAGACAGAGAGAGAGACAGAGAGAGACACAGAGAGTGAGAGAAAGAGACACACAGAGAGACAGAGTGAGAGAGAGAGAAACACAGAGAGAGAGAGACACACACAGAGAGTGAGAGACACACACAGAGAGAGAGACACGAGTGAGAGAGACACACAGAGAGAGTGAGAGAGACACACAGAGAGAGTGAGAGAGCTTTGTTTTCTGTTCAGTTTGAGTTGGTTTATTATTAAACTTGCCCGTCTGTGAAGTTTGTTACAGTGTGTTAACTTGAGAAGACTTCATTAAAAAAAAGAAAGAAACAAAGGCAGTATCTCTGTGTCGTACCTGCGCTGTACAGAACACATTTGCCGTTGGGCTGCAGAGGATTTCCCACGTACCCGGACGCGCACCTACGAATCAAAAACACCCCGGTTCAGTTTCCTTCTCCTGAACAGCACTTACAGTGAGGAGGAAAGAACAGCCGGAAGAGCGGGAAGGCCTCACCTTCGCACAGCGGCGTCCCGTGTAGCCCGGCGCACAGGCATCGCACGTGGCCTGACCGTCCACGTCCACGAAGCACGTGTCTGAAAACCTGCACGTGACGAGAAACAACCGTCTTCATAACAGCGCCATCGTCAACTGTCAATCATCAGTTCTCCTGATCGAAACGTCCCAGAATCGATTCGAGACGGAAAGACACGTGTAAGGAATAGAATATTAAATGAGGGCATGGTGACGGCATGGCGTAGCGGATTCTCTTCCCTTAAAAGCATGTCCCCAAGTCTTTCATTCCTCTAACACCACAGCAAAGGAACCAGCTGAAATCCATAAGTAATTACACCCCCGATGTGTGCAAATTAATATCAGCTGGGTTAGAAAATCGGCCGTCTATAAAAAGGTATCACACGCGAAACATCTCATGATGGGTAAAAGCAAAGAGCTCTCCCGAGACCTTCACAACCTTATAGTTGCGAAACATATTGATTGGAATCGGAAGCAGATGCATTTCAAAACTTCTGAATCCTCCAGTAAACAGCACTGGGGCCGTTCTTATAACACCATGACGTTCTCATTTCTTGTGAAGGTAAATGTTTGCGAGTGACTGGAGTGCGAAATGAGGCGCTGACCTGCGAGACGTCTCCGCGTAAGGACAGGGACAGGGCTTACAGTCGTCTGGTCGACCCCGACTGGGATCGCCGAAATAGCCGGGACGGCATTTATCACACCGCGGCCCCTCGGTGTTGTGCTGACAACTCTGATGGAGAGAGAGAGGAGGGGGAAAAATGGCAGAGAGAGACAGAGAGAGAGGCTTTACAAAACCGACAGAATTCAAGCACCACCCGGAATTAAAGGCGTCATTTACCAGGCAGTGTCCGCTGACAGGGTCACAGGCACTGGCATGGCCGTGGCAATTACAGCCGGCGCAGGTGCCCAGGTAGGGACCCCCAGGTACCCGCTCGAACCCGGAAGAGCACGACTCGCAGGAGAGGCCGGAGTAACCTGGTGGACACCTAAGACAGACGTCACACGTACACTAAACGTCAAAAAGTTTACACACGCTCATTCTTTAGTTTATTTGAAAAGTATTCAAATATTTTTTGTTGGAGATAAAATGTTCGGTTTTCGAATGAAAGAAATGAATACGTCGGCACGATCATACCGATTTCAAACGTTAAAGTCATACACTTTCAGATCAAAAGGTTTTTAAGATCACGAGAAACAGTTCAGCAGAGTGTCCACAAACTTCTGACCAGTCGTATATTTTTCCATGTCATTTTTAGCAACAAAGTCTTTGTAAAATACATACAGTGCATCCGGAAAGTATTCACGGCGCTTCACTTTTCCCACGTTTTGTTATGTTACAGCCTTATTCCAAAAGGGATTAAATTCATTATTTTCCTCAAAATTCTACAAACAATACCCCATAATGACAACATGAAAGAAGCTTGTTTGAAATCTTTAGAAAATTTATTAAAAAATAAGAAACAAAAAAAAGCACAAGTCTTCACAGCCTTTGCTCAGTACTTTGTTGAAGCACCTTTGGCACCAATTACAGCCCAAAGTCTTTTTGAGAATGATGCTACAAGCTCGGTACACCTATTTTTGGGCAGTTTCTCCCATTCTTCTTTGCAGGACCTCTCAAGCTCCATCAGGTTGGATGAGGAGCGTCGGTGCACAGACATTTTCAGATCTCTCCAGAGATGTTCAATCGGGTTCAAGTCTGATCTCTGGCTGGGACACTCAAGGACATTCACAGAGTTGTCCTGTAGCCACTCTTTTGCTATCTTGGCTGTGTGTTTAGGGTCGTTGTCCTGTTGGAAGATGAAGAACTTTCGCCCCAGTCTGAAGTCCAGAGCGCTCTTAATCAAGGATGTCTCTGTACTTTGTTGCATTCATCTTTCCCTCGACCCTGACTAGTCTCCCAGTTCCTGCCGCTGAAAAACATCCCCACAGCATCATGCTTCCACCACCATGCTTCACTGTAGGGATGGTATTGGTCAGGTGATGAGTGGTGCCTGGTTTCCTCCAGACATGACGCTTGCCATTCACAGAGTTCAATCTTTGGTCTGAGAGACCTTCAGGTGCCTTTTGGCAAGCTCCAGGTGGGCCGTCATGTGCCTTTTACTGAGGAGAGGCTTCCTTCTGGCCACTCTACCATACAGGCCTGATTGGTGGAATGCTACAGAGATGGTTGTTCTTCTGGAAGGTTCTCCTCTCCACAGAGGCACGCTGGAGGTCTGTCAGAGTGACCATCGGGTTTTTGGTCACCTCCATGACTAAGGCCCTTCTCCCCGATCGCTCAGTTTGACCGGGCGGCCAGCTCTAGGAAGAGTCCTGCTGATTCCAGACTCTTCCATTTATGGACGGAGGCTACTGTGCTCATCGAGACCTTAAATGCTGCAGAAATGTTTCGGTACCCTTCCCCAGATCTGTGCCTCGATACAATCCTGTCTCGGAGGTCTACAGACAATTCCTTGGACTTCATGGCTTGATTTGTGTTCTGACATGCATTGTTAACTGTGGGACCTTATATAGACAGGTGTGTGCTTTTCCTAATCATGTCCAATCAACTGAATTGTCCACAGGTGGACTCCAATCAAGTTTTAGAAACATCTCAAGGATGATCCGTGGAAACAGGATGCACCTGAGCTCAATTTTGAGTGTCATGGCAAAGGCTGTGAATACTCATGTACGTGTGTTTTTTTTTGCTTTTTATTTTTAATGCATTCGCAAAGATTTCAAACAGAGAGAGTGAGAGAGAGAGAGAGAGAGAGAGAGAGAGAGACCTGCACTCCTCCACATCTCTAGGCTGGCCCAGCAGGCTGAAAGCCGTGCTGGTGGTGTCCATGATGATGTCGCTCAGACCCACGCTGGCCATGCGGTTGTTGTAGATGGTGCGGATGCTGATGCTCTCCAGGTTAGCCAGGGTCATCAGGAGATCCGCGCGAGACACTGGCTGCCCGGATGAGTGTTGCCAGTATTCCTAAAATAACCACATGCTCATGTAAAAACACAGTTTACCCCCCCCCAAAAAAAAAAAACACAAAACAACCATATATCTAGTCTCCCGAGTCCTGTGACGGTCTACACAGGAGATCTTTATTGTATGGTTATATTTATGTAAAACCTAGAAACATTCACATCTGGCACATCTGTGCATAGCGACTGACCTCGGTGAACTTGATCTCTCGCTGGTTTTTAACATCGGGGTTGGTGGGAGAGCCGCGACGGTAGAGCAGTCTGTGGCCGTTACCTCTCAGCACCACATCTGGCTTGTCCACCGGCTCAGAGCCTTCCCTCTGCAGCAAGTAGCTCACCTTAAACCTCAGGAAACCGCCGTAGGAGTCCACCTGAAACACACATATTGCCATCGTGGCACTGGTTTAAATGGTGAATGACCACAAAACGTATTAGGAAGATGTAAGGGCTCATTCACAGGCGATCTTTACTGCCACTAATTCCATAACAATATGTCATCTTGTAGATTCCTCATATCTGCATCCAGCATAACCTGTATCCTGTATCTATTCAAGTCGAGAAGATTTCCACAGGAGTGTAAAATGACCTTGCTGCCCAGGAACTGGCGTGGCAGAGTCCAGAATGATTCCAGGTCCAAGAAACGGCGAGACAAGTCCACCAGCTGGAATTCCTCCTCCTCCGGATTAACCATCATCTGAGTGGAGGAGAGAGGAGGAGGAGTGCCTGGCCGAGACGGGAAGGACACGTTCACTCCTGAAAGAGAGAGAGGAGGGAGAAAGAGTGGGAGAGGAAAAGAGTGGTAGAAAGTGGGGGGGGGGGGACACAACAACAACAAAAACAACAACACACCTTTAATCCAATTCAGGATGTTGTTGTACCCTTTAAATTCCACAACACTTCAAGAACAGCTACCTTTGAAGTTCTCCTCCTCCGTGAATCTCAGCGAGATCTGGCTGTGGTAGCGCCCGGTGCTATGGCAGTTCTTGGTGATGCCGGAGCAGAAGCAGGGCACACAGCGACCGGCGATGTTAAAGTGTCCTTCAGGACAGTTACCTGGGAAACACAGAGACAGGGACATTCAACCCATGAATACATAATAAAATACGATTTATTATATAAAAACACAGCAATGCACAAGGGATTTTACGAAAATACAACCATTATATAGATAGACAGAGAGACAGACTAGATAGACAGATAGATAGACAGATAGACAGACAGACAGACAGACAGACAGACAGACAGACAGACAGACAGATAGATAGATAGATAGATAGATAGATAGATAGATAGATAGATAGACAGACAGACAGACAGACAGACAGATAGACAGACAGATAGATAGATAGATATAGAGATAGAGAGATAGATAGATAGATAGATAAAAATGCTTCCTGGGTTTTGACTTTTGGGCCTGTTATTACTGTAATTCAGTCTTCATAAGCGTTGGACTGAGCTGAGCTTACTGGGTACTCGAGTCAGGGTTAACACTCCATCTGGAATGGCAAACACCAAGCCTTTAGCGTTTATGGCTTCACATGTGTACGCGCCCTGGTCTCCTTCCTTCACGTCACGGATGGTCAGTGTCCCACGGCCATTCTCGCTGCTTATCGTAATCCTACAGAGAGATAAAGAGAGAGAGAGAGAGACACAGAGAGAGAGAGTAAGAGCACAAGAGAGAGAGCGAGAGAGAGATAAAGAGAGAGAGACACAGAGATAAGAGAGAGAGAGAGAGACACAGAGAGAGAAAGTAAGAGCACAAGAGAGAGAGAGAGAGAGAGAGAGAGAGAAGAAGAGAGACAGAGAGAGAGAGTAAGAGCACGAGAGAGAGAGCGAGAGAGAGAAATAAAGAGAGAGAGAAAGAGAGAGAGCACGAAAGAGACACAGAGATAGAGAGAGAGTAAGAGCACGAAAGAGTGAGAGAGAGTAAGAGCACGAGAGAGCGAGAACGAGAGAGAGAGAGAACGAGAGAGAGAAAGAGAGAGAGAGAGAGTAAGAGCACGAGAGAGAGAGAGCGAGAGAGAGAGAGTGCGAGAGAGGTAAGAGCACGAGAGAGAGAGAGAGAGTAAAAAGCGCACAGAGAGAGAGAGAGCGAGAGAGAGAGAAAAGAAGAGAAAGAGAGAGAGAGAGAGAGAGCGAGAGAGAGAGGCGAGAGAGAAACAGAGAGAGAGAGAGAGAGAGCGAGAGAGAGAGAGAGAGAGAGAGAGAGAGAGAGAGAGAGAGAGAGAGAGAGAGAGAGAGAGAGAGAGAGAGAGAGAGAGAGAGAGAGAGAGGCTTTTTTGGGTTGGATCTTAATAACTTGGCCTGCTTTCTCAAAGCTGAACTTTGGCATTAAAAGTCAAATTCCAATAAAACACGACAAACAATGGTGGCTTTTTTCCCTGCGGTTTCAGATGACCAGTGCTGACATTTTAAGATCTTGGAAAGAAAGGAAAACATATAAAAAAAAAAATAAAAAAATCCACCAAGACTGTTAATACATAATCATTATAAAGCGGCAGCCGGAGAGCTTTTCCTCTGGCGGGTTGACATGACTGACCAAATGACAATCCCAGAGACCTAAAATACCCTCCGGTCTGGTTCGAATTATCCGCCCGAGTCGTACTATCAACTAACCAAACTTTCTCTCGGGTTTCCTTTTAAGCCCGTCGAATGTTTTTGTTTACTCGTAAAGAGAAGCGAAAGGAGGGGAACATGATCACGCTATCCGCTGCCATTTCTGTGCCTCTGTTTGAAAGCATCATATACAATACAGCACAAAGTGTGTGTTATTTTTTTTTTTAACAGGCTATAATGTTGTTTTATGCCTATAGAGTTATTCAACTGTTATTAGACTACATTATACGGCTCATTTTAAACAAGCTCAATAACACACTGGTGGTCAAAATCAGAAATCTGGTGTGGAAAGAACACAGACTTTATTCCAGAATCTAAACGTACACAGCAATGGCCTTCTAGGCAAACTCAATTTAAAAACCTTAAAACATAACTCTGATTATAGCAGCAAGTCTAAACCATACGGGTTTTGTTCAGTAGTATGAGTTCCGATCAAATATATATATATATATATTTATTTATTTATTTATTTCATGCTGTTTAGTGTTTTAAATACAGCATAACGCCAGTATTTTCCCATTTTTGTATTGAATATTGCCATACTATATCTCCGTATCATGTGACCATCATATTAGATCCATAATTTAAGTTGATTTTGCACAAAGCTATAAGTCAGGACGTGCCGTTATAGGAAAGTGCGTAAAAACGGAAACCCCACAGAAATTTCCCAACAATTTATATCGTTTAAAGAATGACAACTTATTGTTTATCCATTTATTGTTATATTCAAAGTTGAAGCTAATAGTTTGTCATACTACTGAGAATCCACAAACTCCTCTGACTTTCCCATGGTGGAAAACGTACTAACTGTTACAGTTCTGACACTGGAGACTCCTTACATGCAAGTGAAATATTCGCCTTACCGAAAACGGCACCAAAATCAACCGTTTTCGTTCGTTAAATTACCATTAAAATGACCGCGTAGGACTATTCGAACGAGCATTAACATGAACAGTACAGTACGATTTGCTCTGTGGCCGGAACTACCGTCAAAGCTGGTTTTATAGGAAATTTTATCAACAGCTTCTGGCCAATCAGAATGCAGAATTCATCAATGACCGTGGTACGATGGGAAAAATCCTCCTCGTTACAAGTCATAACTTTAGCAGAGACTGGGAGGAGTCATACCTGTTACTGGCTGGAATGTGCCCCCAGTTAAGCCTCCACGTAATGATGGGGACGGGCACACCGGTGGCAGTGCAGGTGAAGGTCACCGTCTGCCCCCGCGCTGCTGTAATGGACTCTTCTGGAGGGCTGGTCACGGTGGGAGCAGCTAAACGATAACAAGGAAAACAAAAACAACACTCAAGAGCAGTCAGTCACTCGCTCGCTAACTCTCCCTCGTGCACACGCCTGTGGAAACTCAAAGCCGTGTACACACGCAGGACACGCCCGTGCGACTCAGATATATTTGGCTAGCTAGTTTAGTAGGAGGGCTGGGAACAGAAACCAAATCATTTTACCGCACAGACTGAACGATCTTGGATCGTCACAATTAGTTTAGGAAAACTAGTCAGCCGAAGCCAGTAAATAAGTGCGCGTACGAGCCACTGCCTGCCGAGTTCAGACCTGCAGGGAGAACGTCCACTCAAAACCGAGGGCAAGATCACTTTGCCGACGCCTGGTTATGTTCCAAACTGCGTAGGTACCTGGTGTGTGTATATATGTATGTATTATGCTGGCAAGCGCGTTTAAAACTGCATCAGCAAATTATTTATTTAAAGGTTTAGAATTAACAACATATACAGCCACAGGTTCATAGTAAACATTAACTGTTCGGATTACTCGCAGTACGTCAGCCATTTTCAAATAGAAATATATTTCTTTAACCCCTCTATTACACATTTAGGTCAATTCAGCCATAGGAGAAAAAATATATATATATGGAAACATCATAACAGATTGGAGAAACGTTAATTGAGAAAAAGTTTTAAGTATTTTGAAATAAACAAATTTTTTTGGGACACATTAATAGGTATAGAACCGAGAGAAAGACAAGAGAATGTAGGGAAGAGAACGAGTAATAAAGAGAGAAAGTAGTGGCTATAAAGTCGAGTGTGTAAGAAGTAAAGAATGCCGTACCACAGCCGTACTCATCAGAGCGGTCGGGACAGTCAGGCTCCTCATCACACTGGTAGCTGGCGGGAATGCAGGTCTGGACACTCTGACACGTGAACTGCTCCGGAGCACACACGTCCCCGGGTTTCTTAGCAGCTACACCAAGGAAACACGGCAGAAAAGTGGAATCAGTCGCGTATAAATCAGTCCCGACCGGGGAAATAAGTGGACTGGGATGTGACGGTTGATAAAGCGGGGCAACTTACGGCAATCGAGCTCATCAGAGTTGTCATGGCAGTCGTTGTCTCCATCGCAGCGCCACAGTTTGAGCGCACAGCGGCCGTTCCGGCACTTAAACTCGTTGGGCTCGCAGGGTGAAGGGGTTCCTGGAGAAGCACGCACACGCACGTATCCATTGTCAAAGGATTTTAGATCTAAATCGAACCCTGACCGTACAATTTCTTTCCCCCGCACTCTTGCCAAATATTTACAGCAAATTGCTTCATCAGACTCTTACCACACTGGAGCTCATCACTTCCATCGCTGCAATCGCGTTCTCCGTCGCACACGTAGTCCCGGGAGATGCACTGTCCGTTCTGACACGTGGACTGATCGGCGCGGCACGGCCCGGGACGTGGGGGGATTTTACTCTCTTGAGTGGTACTCGGTATTTCAATGGGTGGAAGAGGATCTACATGCAAATTGAAAGTGACCATTTATTATAGATTTTTGGCAAAAATATTAGGTAGATTTCATTATAATGACTGTTATTAGACATGTTTATAAGAAAATTAAAATAAATAAATAAATAAATAAATAAAAAAGGACTATAATGTCCACATACTTAATGTACAATCCCAAGAGAGTACATTCTTACTCACCACAATTAATCTCATCGCTCATGTCCACACAGTCTGGTCTGTTGTCACAGACAAAATTCTTAGGTATGCACGCTCCGGTTCTACAGGTGAACTCGTCAGTGGTACAGGGCACCGCTGGACCGGGAATCACTACCAAGAACAGCCACAGTTAGTGAGCGTGAACCAGAATCGGTACACAAACTGAATCCCATATCGTCATGCACACACACGACAACCTCTTAAAGCTTTTCTAAAGGGACACAGATTCTCCAAATCAACCCGACAACGCACCACGGCAGATACGCAGCATCTAGCATCCTTTATTTCGAAGACACTCGATCAAAAGACATGCGGTCTCCGATTAGCACGTCACGCACGAGAAGCGATACAACGAGGCCATGCATGCGAAGTATCTCATCCTTCTCCTCGAACGTGAGTTATGTGCATCCATGCATGAGAAGGTCCGTTCCTCGGCAATACAGTTCTCGCGAGTGAAAAACGGCTGCGCTCTACGCTCGCCATGCAGCAGGCATGGCACAGTACAAACCTGGAGAAGCTAGAGGCTCCGCATGGAGGGTGGTATCAGCTACAAACCAGACATAAAAATCAGCTTCATCAACGCACTTTGGTTGTATCGCAAAAAGTCCTAGAAGGCTACATGCACCAACAGACCTAATCCAGGGCTTCATATAACGAGCAAACTGTTGAATCAGGAGTGTTGGAGCACGAGATGTGCCAAACCTCGCAGATTTAATGAACAACATGGAATCCTAGGGGTTGCACTGACTGGTTTATCTAGTTGACGAATACATTCACTAGTCGCTGCTGTGGGGTTTGTCGACTAGTCAGCGTGGAGCAGTGTTCGAAATGGGGGGGTGACGGGGTGGTAGATGGGTCCCGGCCCCACATTAGCATCAAGGTCCAAAAAAATCTACTTTGTAGGGGGTGGTCCCCTGGTGTTTAAACTAATAAACTAGAAACATAAACATTGCCTAATTTGTCCCAGTTCCACATGTAATCCAGATTCGTTGTTTTTTTCCCTCCCAGACAAGTGGGCCAGATGATTGGATCCTCGTTTTCACCTCACGTTCATGGTAAGATATATTCCTTCAGGGGTTTTTTTTTATTTATTTTTTTTTTTAATGATTGCTTGGCATACCTAATTTAATGACCATGAATAGCATTGATCTATTTTAATACGAAAGCATTCATTTTTATCTGATGCTATGTAAGCTCACAATCAGACACTAGCCATCTAATACAATCATGAGGAAATATAAATGTTTAAAAAAAAAAAAAGTTATATAAAATCAGGTCGCAGTGTAACATTTTTTTAAATTATTTTATTGAAACTGAAGACATAGCAACATCAAAAGCCTGGTTGGTAAATTTTGGCAGGGGGTGATTGGGTTCCCATTTTTCTTTAGAATTTTATTTGTAGCCTGTGTGTTGATATTAACCGAGTGCAGTTTGCTGTGTTCTTTGCTGCACAAATAAACCAGGCTGAAAACATCCACGTTTTTGCTCTAATCACGGAAACGGACAACTAGTCGACTACTTTTTTTTTCGCCCCTCGATAAAAATTCGTAATCATGCAACCCCTAGTATATCAAATGTCAAGGATGTATAAATGCAGAATTTGAAGATAACCAGGGTCCTTACGTTCTCCTAGGCGTCTAAACTCGAAGCCCCTGACAGAGGTCACGTAGGACGCGATGGAGCCTTCTCTAACCACGGAGTAAAGCACGTCTCGGATCTGGGCTTCGTTAGAGTTGTCTTCCGAGCCCACGTCCAGTTCCACAAACACATCCTTGTCAATTTGCCTTAAAACACAAGGTAGGTACTGTGTGAATTCAAGACTTTGGAGACAGGCTGTTCTTGGAAAACAATCAACTTTGAAGAGATGTAACCGTAATCCCATGAATACCGTAAACCCTCCTGTAGATTATTTTCCTATAACAGCACGTCTCCCAACTACTTCAATAATAATTTTGATACAGAATACGGTCATTACTTGATGAGGACCACATTGACAATCTGGGTTCCTGGTATCCTGAAGTAATCAGATTCAAGCTGTGGGAGAGACAAACATCCTCAATTACATTCAAACACATGCAGCTGGTTACATCACACCCAGTGAGTAAGTCTAATAGTATCTGCTTATTTTCGAGTTTAACATTAACCCTGGTCGACTCTCAGAGTCGACAGACAGAGATATATGTGGCATGTAGGATAATGTGTGGTTTGAAAACGATCATAAAAGATAATACACACCGTATCAACAACGGCAGCGGAGATTTCTTGGAAGGCGGAAGAATCAATGTCGTCATGCTCAGGGCCGTAGGTGAAGGAGTTTGTGAAGTTCACCAGCGCACGATAGTAAACTGCCGGTAAAAAAAAAAAAAATAAAGGTCAAATGAGATGAGATTTAACTTTGTCATTGTGTAGTGTACATGTACAGAGACAAGGAAATGCAGAAATGGAGCTCAATTCTTTTTTGCCAAAAATAAAGAAGATTCATTTTTATTCGCAACATCAAAGAAACGTAAGCTCAATTTTTACACCAAGACAGAAAGAAAGAAAGAAAATTTTTACACCATGTCAAAGAAAAAGATTCACTTTTACACCAAGCCAAAGAGAAAGATTCACTTTTACACCAAGCCAATGATTCATTTTTACACCAAGCCAAAGAAAAAGATTCACTTTTACACCAAGCCAAAGAAAAAGATTCATTTTTACACCAAGCCAAAGAGAAAGATTCACTTTTACACCAAGCCAAAGACAAAGATTCATTTTTAGACCAAGCCAAAGACAAAGATTCACTTTTACACCAAGCCAAAGAGAAAGATTCACTTTTACACCACGCCAAAGAAAAATATTAATTTTTACACCAAGCCAAAGACAAAGATTCATTTTCACACTAAGCCAATGACAAAGTAAGGTCAATATTACACCATGCCATAAAAAGAAAGTTACATTTCTAAACCAAAACAAAGTAAGCTCAATTTTTACACCAAGCCAAAAACAAAATCAGATACCTTTTTACTCCAAATCAGACAAATTTTACACAGAGTATGCTCAATTTTTACAAAGAGCCTAAAAAAATTAAGTTTTCGTTTTATACCAAAACAAAGTAAGCTCAATTTTTACAACAAGCCACAGACAAGTACGTTTTACACTCGGCCAGAATCAAGTAAGATTTATTTTTAGTCTAATACCAATACAAATACCAAGCCCAAAACAAGTCTGGTCCATTTTTTCACCAAGCCAAAAATCAACAAACATACCAACACTGGTAAAAGACTCACCATTGGTGTAGAATTAAAATTAAGGTCATGCAGCTTTTAGAGAATGGCACCTAAATTTTTCCATCTGAAATATTCCACATGCAATATCCTAGAATGTTTATGCCAAACGGTGCCAAAATAAGTACGTGGTCAACTGTTCAGCTTATCTAATTTCTAAACAGAACAGGCATTTCTTCTTTTAGAATTTATCACAGATTATCTCTATAGACTGAGCAAGCAGTTCTTTAAATAGCTCCAGGCTTCCATTCTCACTCACACGCCAGAACTTCTCATGGGTGGCCATTACTTGAGTCTCGTTTCAGTCTGTCGTTCCAGGTTAAGCAAGGAAGTCAATATTTGTGCGATTTCTTACAGCTTACTGCTACTTCCCATGGTTCTCTTTGGGAGTCGTATTTGGTGTCGACTGTTTGGAACGACTAATGGTGTTGATGTGCATGATGTCACACCTCCACATATGTGCACACTCAAAAGCACGAAGTGAGTCCACTCACCTGCACAAAATTATATTTCTTCTTCTCTGAAAAGCGCTAACATTCCATGGCATACCTGGTGTGTGCTGATATAACACACTATTTGGTCACCAGATGGTCACTTGCTCTGCACACACAATTTCATAGTCTAAGTCTGGAACTGGTGGGATTATTAGCGGCAACAGCTTTCCAAACACTGCTCAGTTTTCTTCAAATGCTCTACATCTGCTCTGAGTTTTCTGCCCTTTTGAGCCACCTTCTGCTGCTACGGATGATTCCACATGGATACCCTAAAGATCTGCACTTCCAAAACTGATTGATGACCTTAAGTGGCACCCTCCCTTCAGTGAATAATCTCACCTGGATTCTATAGATTTTTTTTACCCAAGAACTGCTGCCCACAAATGGAAGATTTGGTTCATTTCCTGCCGTTGTGTCGATTCAGAGTCGAATCGTTTCATCACTACAATTGAACAGTGTCCGGGTTTGAATGAAAGCAGACCAAGACCTTCTTGCTCGTACACTCTCAGACTCTCCGGTTGTTTAGGTCCACACTCAAAAGGTTCTGGGAAAAACACACCAGGGTTCAATTTAAATGGACATAATATAAACGCACCCTTATTCAAAATATGCTCAAAACCATCCTTTCACACTTTTTGTACTGTTTGACTACTCCTTACATCCGTAAACTCTAATCATTTATAATCCCACATCCAAAAACGAGGGTCCCCTTTTGAGCCTGGTTCCTCTCTAGCCTTCATCGTATTAGGATGTTTTTCCCTGGCTACTGTCTCTGCTGGCTTGTTCATTAAGGGATCTAAATCTATGTCCGGATTTCTGTACAGCTGCTTTGTAACAATGCCTACTGTTAACTGAATTGAAATTCCACCCCACGCTGGCACACTAAAAAATATGAAGACCAAAAGGCCTAATCTCTATGGACACGCCTCAAACAGTAGCCCAGCCACTGCTTAAATCATCAGTCCAGTCCATATCCTTTCCTCTCGTTCTCCAACCCTGTTCACTTTTTCCATGTGGGAAATCCCCAGTCAAGTGGTCTCAAACGCCAAGAGCACAGACCAGGGCAAAAATGTGTGGGGGGGGAAAGCATTCCGAACTCTTGATTCTCAAATGTTTTGGGTGTTAGAGCAGCGCAGTAGAACTGTGGGGGCTTTATGGACCACGATCTCAGTGGAACACACGGAGGCCTATGTGCCAGACAAAGAACCGATTCAGGCACACGGTTGCTCGAGCCTTTTCCAGCATGCTGCTTTCAACTCAACCTTCAGAGCCCTCCCCCGTCTCTCAACGAACACCCTTCACAGTTCACACCAAATGAAAGGGGGTAGAGAAAAAGTGCAATAGTGTGAAAGAGAAAGAGAGAGAGAGACAGAGAGATCAAAACCATCCATCTGCCAAGTTGATGACTTCATATTTCCTGACATACTGTAGATGGTTACTTCAGAGTTCCTGGCTTATGTTTGTTTATTTTTTCCAATGCACTATTGAAGTCAATTTCTTAACTTGTTTAAAGCTAGAACAAGTCCTGTGTGTGGCCATAGTCTCATTTTCGCAAACCAATAATTGGGCCCTAATTACGGTGTTGAATACAACAGCTTCAATCCAGTCTTACAAAAGGAAGAATGTTATGGCGAAAAACCTTCTTCGAGAATTATCAGGGAGAATAAATAAAAACGACACTCAAATTATGTGTTCAGATCCCAGAAAAAAATAAAATAAATTACAGACATCCAACTCTGGAGATTTGATTGGAGTCGGGTTGGTGCGAGAGAAAGAATGTGTGGGCAAACGCCACTTCAAGGCTTTGGATCTCCACCAGAGATGGTACTTCTATAGGGGGCACAAGTGCTTGAGTGTCAGTAGCCTGTAATATTTGGGTCAAACGGTTGAGTGGCCAATGTTCATGGTCGAGTGACCAATGAAGAATAGTTTTCTCAGTTAAACAGGTGCACAAAAGAATGTCTCTCAAATACAGACTTGTTTTACTTTATACATCTTTTATCTGTCACCACATCTGAAATGGTTGCAAACCGTGTAGAATGGATTTCAGAATCAACCTCGAGACCGAGTTCAGTATAAAGTCACATTCTTCTGGATCTGCGGCGCGTTGTCAACAGGCCAGCGGTCACATTTGGCTTAGCATTAAACTGAAGAGACGCAGATGGCGGATGGAGTAGGTGATGACACAGTACCCTGAGGGGAAAAACTGTGCAGTGATCGGTCTCAGAGCTTCTCTCACTGGGTCACTGAAGCCAGCAGGATATCCTTTAGTTCTGAACACTGTTCAACTCTCCGCTTCTCCCATCTCGTCTCCCCCTGAGATTCACTCTCACAGCGAGCAACATCAGTATGCCAGCTTCCTGTTTTCCAAAAGATTTCCCATAATTGGTCTTCTTGTGACTGGGATAAGTGGGTGAAACGGTTCCCATCCCTTATGAGAACTTCTGTTCCCTCAGTGTGCTGACTCAGCAATGACTACATTGAAAGGAAAACGCAACTTTTCCGAAGTTATGAGTAAACATTATGAAATTGTTTCTATAGCAACAACTCTTACACAGGGCCTTGTACGGTGGACGCTTTATATAAACTATTCCTAATAATAAACACTAAATAAACGTGCTTTCATTTAACAAAGAAAGTCACAGTGAATTCTTTACCTTAAATGCTTCTTTTTTTGAAAACATTTCTGGAAGGAGTCTCCAGTGTTAGCACTTTTGTAACAGCGAGCAAGGAATCCACCCAAGGAAAAAAAGTCTTCAAGACAGTGGCGTTCACGCGTTGTGGTTTCTATGCAACGTGATAAACAAAGATCATTTCGACAACATGAGCTTTATATAGAATAACCGGTCAGCTTCAATGCTAACCTGCCCTGATTAGAGGCAATTAACTTCAAAGCAGGCTGTGATGCTGTGATCCATATCCTCGCACAAATTGCCAACAAGAAAAAAGGAGTTCAAAATTGCCCATATTGCCGTCGCCTGGTGATATTATTTCCATTGAACAAAGCCTCCCACGTGCTATCAGGCAGACTGACGAAGCACGCCTTCCCAACTCCTTTAAAGATAAGGAAGCGAGAGAGACTTGGACATTTCAAAATTTCTCGTTATCTCCGTTTCACGCTCCAGCCTTTTTTTTGATCAGTGCAACAAAGAGCGCCGTTTGTTTGGACTGGCTGCCGGAAGCAAAGCTGTAAATAGTTCGACGTATTCCTAAAAGTAGTTTATGAGGACACACTTCATACAATAGTACACTGTGCCACGATTCAACTGGTATGCACTAGATCATATGTTATGTCATTAAGAGTAAAAGCTCAAGATTGCTTGCTCTTTGTTAGAAGTTGCGAGGACAAGACCCTCCCTTTTGTAACACAAGTGAAGTACACTAATGACTTGTGAGTACAGAGGCACACCAGAAATAACGCAGTGAGACAATGTTTCCTACAGTGCAGGAGGAAAAAAACAGCTCTCCAAGGCAACAGCGAGTGGCAATATCTGGGTCTGAAAGCCGAAGATCATGAGGAGGATTGTTTGGACAGCCGTGTGTGAGATGTGAACTCTGCGCGGACAACAGGAGACCTGCTGATAGCTTACTAAAGCACTACAGAGAGATCTTCTGGAACTCTTTGTTCTCGCTGAAAATCTAAAGCGATGGCCTCAATACAGTTTCACTGGGTATCGACAGAATGCAAATGGCCGCCTTCATGACAGCAAGCACATAACAAAGAGGGAACCAAAATAACCGTAGCTGACCGCACTAGCCCCCTTTGCACCCCCAACCACCATATTGCTAACGCCACCGAATTTTGGATCCTAACCCATACAATACAGCAAATGTACCAAATGAGGAAATAGGGGGTAATATGGGGCGGCTGTAGCGCAGGTGGTAGAGCGGGTTGTCCACTAATCGTAGGGTTGGCGGTTTGATTCCCAGCCCGGGTGTCTCCACATGCCGAAGTGTCCTTGAACACCAAGCTGCTCCCGATGGCAAGTTAGCACCTTGCGTGGCAGCTCTGCTACCATTGGTGTGTGAGTGTGTGTGTGTGAATAGGTACTATATAAGTGTAAAAATAAAAGCACTATATAAGTGCGCCATTTACCATTTAGGGGGTAAAATGGAGAGCTGGGTGGCCCAAGCTCTTCTTGAATGAGTTTAATGACTCTAATGCATCTCCATCAGGTGCATCAGACATCTGTTAACCATCAGGAGATATCAAACATATGGTGAGGGTCAGTTTTGTTCAACATGGAACATCTAGGACCAGAAAGGGTCTGGTAACCTAAAAACCCTCCGATCCTTATGGCGTTATAGCTGTTAGAAGAAAATCAACGACAGGGAAGTGTGATTTGGCAACGGTTACCTGTTATCCGTTTATAGTTTCTTAATATTGTGGAAAGGCCACAAATCAAGTTAGTACCTGTTATAACAGCTACTGTTATAACAGATGTTCCCTCACCAGCCTCTCTTCCTCACTTTTGTAATGAATAAGATTAAAAAAGACACACACACAGCCCATCATGCTACTGTACAAAGAAACTGGAATTCCAAATCCTGAAGACTTGCCTGTGGGGGAAAACTTACTTTCTGTTACAAAGCACTGACACTGGAGACTCCTCCCATAAACCTTAAATAAACGTCTCCTGAACATCATCATATAAATTTTTTTTTTCCTTCTTAGCTTATGTAGATCGTCCACTATAACGGCCCCTGAACTACAGCTGAAGTTAGAGAAAAGGAATCCACACCTTCTGACCAATCAGAATCGAGAATTCAACGGTATGGTGGTATAATTATATTTGGCTAACTCTGCCAGCTGTGATAAAATGTGGAAAACGAACCCGCACATAACTTGAATGTTTGAGAGGAGCATAGAAAATGGCACCAATGATTAGAAGAAGCAGAACAATATCAGAAGCATACATTTTTATAAAAAAAAAACAAAAAAAAACAAAACAACAAAACAAACAAACTGCAAATCATCTATTAGTCCATGTACAACATAACACTCTCGAAACAACCACAAGGTCTACTGATGTGGCTTCTCTCAGCCTGGAGCCAAAAATGAAGCCCAAGCTCATCAATCAAACTCCACGGTTCTCCGCTCACTCAGAATAGTAACCTTTATTTCTGTGGTTGAAAGCACTGGGATGACCTCATGCTCTCAGGCTGCATGGGGGCCTGTGAAAGCCATGAATACTAGAAGATGAATCAGAGATAAGTTGGGAGATGTCTCCTACCTCACACAAGCGAGACAAGTTCTTGAGGGGAAAGGGCAGAGACAGAGGAGTAGTTTTAGCTTGGACTTGCATATTATACAAAATTGATGAACTGAAAGAGCTCTACTTTTCTGTTTTTTAAAATCCAAGGAAAGGTGTTTGTGTAAACGCCCACAAATATTGTTAAGATTCCCAAGCTTTTTAAGATACTTCGTATTTTGTTTGAAATGCATCGAAGTGAATATTCGAACTTAAGAACAAGACATGAAAAACCCTCTGTTGGACCTTCTAGTTTGGTAAATAAATGTAAATATCTCACTGTGTACGTGTTTGTAAGCATTTCTGTCACTGTGCTACTTTTTAAACTGGGAAACGTCACAATGACTGATCATGATGCCTGTAAATTCCAAAGCATTACTGCTTTACTGATGATTACTTGACATTTGTTTTTGCGACCTGCCTCACCGTTAGAAGGAAGCCAGAGACTAATAGTACAGCTACATTTCAAAAATAACTCCCCAAATGAGACCTAGCAATGCAGGTGACAACAACCCAAAAGTTGTTGTCCCCTAAAATGTTAGCAAGGCACCTAGGTAGAGCTAGTGTTAGTTAGCTACCTCAAATCAATAATAACTAACTAACTAACTACTATATATATAAATAAATATATATATATATATATATATATATATATATATATATATATATATATATTTTTTTTTTTTTTTAAATCATCTGAAAGGGCAAGGAACTGTCTAGTATTTCAAGAGTCTGGTTTGAACATCATTTTGTGGGGAATTTGTATTTACCACATATGGGTCACACTAGCATCCATCCATCCATTTTCCATAGTGCTTATCCTACACAGAGTCGAGGGGAGCCTGGAGTCTATCCCAGGGGACTCAGGCCCAATACGGGGGACACCCTGGACGTGGTTTCACGTATCGCATGGCCCAATCTCACACACGAATTCACACACTATGGACAATTCAGACATGTCAATCAGCCTACAGCACAAGTGGACTGGGGAGGAAACCTGAGTACCCAGAGGAAACCCCCAACACTTGGGAAGAACATGCAAGCTCCGTGTGGAGCGGAGGTGGGAATCGAGCCCTCAACCCTGGAGGTGCGAAGCAAACGTGCGAACCACTAGGCCACCATGCCCCTCCCCCATTGTAATTTACATAATTTTGGCTAATTTTTTCTTTCATACATTATTTAACTTTGAACAAAGGCAATAACTACAACTACAGTCAATGTCTAATGTGAAGATATGGGATGAGGAAACAGAAGACAGTGTGCTACGCAAAAACAGGAAAGTCACGGTGATCGTAGTAGACAGTTATCTTTTCCATCTCCCACAGGAAAAGCCCCGCGGTAAAGACAAAAATACATAAACCAGTCATCAAAACAAGGAATCACTCCATTACAGGATAAACCGTATTTTTCTTCCCAAGTGGGGGCAAGTGGTGATCTATAAATGGCTGTTAAGGACGAGCTTCCTCTTTAACCAGAACAAGCCTTGAAGGTGACTGACATGAAGCTTCGCACTTCGAAAAGGGGTGGGGGGTCTGTACAAACGTCTTCACCACAAAATACACCATCCGATAAATTCTTCAGTCTGAAAGGAGAAGTTTATCTTGAGTGAGCCAAGATGCTGGAACTAATCAGTACGCCCCTCGGAGACCATTTGTCTACTGATCAGAAAGAACCTGCCCCCTCCTCCCTCCCGGTAATATTTACTTTAACCACATGTGGAACACTCAAGCACAGAGATCATCGTTCCCATGCATGATCATGACAGCAGCCATGTGCTGATCACATTATTACTTTCCTTTGGGTGCTCAGACACAGCTGTTGGCTATTTTTATGATGTAAGGTATCTGGCATGTAAAGTACATCATGAAGTATATACAGTGTCATACTCTCAATGATATTTACAGCCTTGCTCACAATAAAGCATTCAGATCCTGTTCAAAATAATCTGCACACCAAAGTGTCCTATAGAGATCCTAACCGTATGGTCTTAAGAAGAAATGACGTGTCAAAGACAACACGGAAGTAGAAATAGTGATCTAATACGTAACCTGCATGGTACTGGTGCACTTTTCCTCTCCTCAGAGACTTAAAAGGATTTATAAAAAAACAAAACAAAAAAAAAACCCCAGTTCTTCGCCGTATGTAAAGAGCGGCGCAGTAGTTGTCTGCCCATGTATCCATTGTTTACTCCTGCCTTTCAAGTGTGCCATTTAACTTCCACCTCGGCCTCTTATCTGATGAAAGCAGGCGTGAGGATTGTTTGGACCTTAGACACAAAATCCGAGGCGCTGTGTTATGGCGAGGCCACTGTGAGACGCGGTGAACGTCAGGACGTGCACCAGACGACATTCAGGACACAACACTCACTTCACTTAGATGGAGACGATGGGAAAATGCAGACTCTTAAAACATATTTAAAGTAAGAGTGGGCTGATGTGTATGATCTGCAGCAGGATAACTGTGCAACCAAAGCCCGTCGTTCATTGTAGGAGTCTTCGGTGTTATAAAACAAAACAAAACAAAAAAAAAACTGCTGGTTCGACTTGTTTAATAAGTTGATCTTGGACTTTGGTTGACTATTAGGTGTGATTTCTATCGGGCTGGAATGGAAGACTGCAGCCATAATGGATAGAAATAAATCTGGTGACCACTGGTTCATGGTATATCACAAATTAAAGCTAATGAGAAGGACATGAAATGACAGTCTACTGCAGAGGCAGTAATAATTAAGTAGAACGATACACTTCAATAATTTCATTATAGAAGCCCAGTGAGTTTTTAAAAAAGCACTTTAGAGGATCTTTCTGTGACCACACTTGTAGCATCTTTAAATGGACATGTCTCACCAAGACACATGCACACACTTAATGTATTTACATATTTACATTACATCTTAGCATATTTGTTTCGGCTTACTTTGTCTTTACGTATTTACTTACTTTACATCTTTACTTACGTATGTAAATGTTATATATTTACATATTTACTTAATGGTTTACTTACTTATTTTACACCTTTAACTTTGATGTATTTATCTGTTTACTATACAACTTAAATTACTTTATATATTTAGTTACATAATGTATTTACATATCTACTCACTTTACACATTCATTTCCTTTACACCTTCACCTATTTAACATATTTACATGTTTACTTATTCAGTCCGTAAAAGACTGAGTTTTTTTTTTTTAATGATTGTTGTGGCTAAAAATGCTTGATTTTGCTGCATCTTTTTAAAAAAAATAAATAAATAAAATTTGTGGGGGGTTTTTTTGCGGAAAACTACTTGAATTAGTGAAACTGCAATTGTATTAAATAGTTTTTCGCAGTGATGTTTGTTAAGGTAAATACGACATTTTAGCTGTACTTATGTTCCTTATACGTGAAATTGCATAGGGCTTTGGCTGAATGCGTGTCGTGATGGCATCACATGACACGTTTTGGCCCAAATTTGCGGTAATTTTGAAAAATCGCAATCTCTTCTGGATATTTCGGAGTTTGCGTTAGTTTCCGCGAACGCAAAATCGCGATATCCTGGAGTTCTGGTTTACTTTACATATTAACTTACTTTACATCTTTTCTTATTACTTAAAGTAATTACATATTTACGTCTCTACTTACATAACGTGTTTACATATTAACTTACTTTATATGTTTTATATTAACTTACTTTATATGTTTATATGTAAATACTTATGTATTTACATATTTACTTAAAGTATTTTGTATACCTTTATTTAATAACATTTGCATGTTTAGTTTGTCTTTACCTACTTGGATAACATAGTTACTTACTTTACATATGAACTTATTTGATGTCTTTACTTACTTTGCATCTTTACTTACCTGCCACCTTTACTTAATTTTACAGCTGTTCTTAGTTACTTTGTCTTTATTTATTTACTTAGCATGCGTTTACATATTTTATTTACTTAACATCTTAAAATATGTAAAGTAAGTAATGTAAATACTTAATGTCTTTTCTTACTTTACATATTTACTGACTTGCTTTACATATTTGCACACTTTACATATTTACTTCCTTTATGTATTTCCTTGCTTACATACTTTACCTATTTGATTAATTCAATGAAAACTCAGGATTTGTACATCTCATAGGCTAGGACTTTCACCAACATGATCAGAGACAGAACAACCCCTTTGAAGGATCTATATTTTAAAACAGACAAAAAACAAAAAGAGCACGTCCTCACTTGTAAAGGGGGGGGCAACTGTCGTTGGGTCTGGAGTGCTTCCATCCTCCTGTCCACTGATAAAATCTGCAGAGAATGCAAAAAAGACAATAAAAGTACGACATAATCTCACGGGGAAAGAAATTCCTGAAAACAAATTATTGACACACAGATGACTTATGAGCAATATATTATATATATATATATATATATATATATATATATATATATATATATATATATATATATATATATATATATATATTTTATTTATTTTTTAAATCAGTTTATCCGTTGCATTAAGGCTTGTCGACATTTCCGCATGATTTAAGATTTAAGAACGAAGATCAATCATACCTGATTTCAAACGAATCATTATTAATGTTTAAAAAGAATATAAATCAACCATGAATTGCTAAACTGAAACTTAGGAGCCTTTTGTGCAAATGTACTTATTAAATTTATCACCAAGTCTTAATCATAATTACCATGAAGTGTTTTCAAACAAATGTTACAGCACTGGTTAACGTGTAATAAAAGTATTAACTATTTTTCCACCCAACTATAGGTTCATGATTAAGTTATGTCTTCTGTATAAAAACGCTTTGTATAATTAAGCAGTTGCTAAGTATCTCATAAATAAAACCAGCAAATATGAATAATCTTTTTGTATAAACTACAGCATTGTTATTTATTAGGGTCTAGTATTATTGAGATAACAGAAAAGAAATCGCACATCCTGAAGCGTCATCGGCGACGAAGTCTTCATCATCTTCGAGGTAGCGCTGAGGCCTCAGCACGCTGGCACCCTCGAGATCCTCTGGAAGCGGCACCTCATCCCACACTTTCGAGCTCTCGGCCACCTAGAACGACGGAAGAGAGCTTGCTTTACTGGGGCTCGAATCTTTCACGGTGCCCTCACATGTTTATGCGAATGCACTCGTTCTAATTCATCAGCTTTTCTAGAGGTTTCTAAAGATGTGTGTAATCACTGATCTGGTGACGTTTTCAGGACCTTGTGCTATGCAGTTATCTGGTACTGATTTAGACGTTAGACCTGGTACTTTACAGTTATATAATCTTGCCATTGAAGTAGTTTGAGTTAAAAAACAACCAACCAATGATCATACACCAAGCCCAGTATGTTTAATAACTCCACCACAATGCCCACCTTTCGCCTGGTAGCACAACCTCAGATTTCATTTTTATCTTTGTATACGTGCATGGCATGCCAGTTCCCATTTCCCGGCCTCTCCATCAGGGCTGCTGCCCCAGTTAAATGGCTCCAGCTAATAAATAACTTGATCTCCCACCCAAATCCTTTCTCCCCTCACTGAACACCCTAAACCAACAGTCGCAGGCCTTTTTCAAAAGAAAACCGCTGACTGGCTATATTATTTTGAGCAAAGCCGCTCAGTGAGCCGTCTACATGATCAGCTCCTGCTCCACTATCCCTCGGGGATGGAGTCTGTCTAAAAATTCTGGCACTCAAAAAAACTAAATCCATTAAGTAGCTAGAAACTCCATAATATGGTTATATACATACACACACGCACACGATATGATTAAAACGCAGGGTAACCCAAGGGAAGGAATTTAGACAACCTAGATCCACCATCAACACCAATATAATAAGACTAAATACGACCCCAATTCCAAAAACGTTGGGACGCTGTGTAAAATTTTAAGAAATGTACATAAAAATAGAATACAATGATTTGCAATGCAATCTCCTAAACCCACGTTATTCACAATAAAACATAGAAAACATAACATTTTTAAACTTAAGGAAAAAAATAAGGCCATTTTGAATGAGATGTTCGCAACACGTCTCAAAAAAGTTGGGACGGGGCCACATAGGGCTACGTTTTGATAGTAGATTTCCTCAGTTTAAACATTTAACATGCTTTCTATGTTCTATTGTGAATAACATATGGGTTTATGAGATTTGCAAATATCACTGCATTCTCGATTTTATTTTATTTTACAACAGCGTCCCAACTTTTTTTTGGATTTGGGGTTGTAAAGTCACTATAATCAGACGTAAAAGGCTGACGTATTTCTGTCATGGGTTAGGGTTGTTGCAGGGAAACCATGAACAGAACATGGCGCATGAATGGAAAGGTCAATACTTCAGAGCCATTAACATGCCTTAAGGTTGCAACAGAACACATACAGTATCTAAAGTCCCATCTAGACTTACTATATAAACATCTAGTCACCACACCCGGTTGGAAACCATTTAACAAAGGAAGTGATAGGAAGTGCAAACATAGTCATACACAGCAGTCATCTGCATACGAATCCCACTGTTTATCTTCCGAATGTGCCTTTTAACAATAGCGTTTATCCTGTATGAAAGCCAATGTGGTGCAGACAAAAAAATTATATATATATATATATAAATAAAAAGAAAAATCAGGGCCCAGAGTTCACAGGAGATATGAAACTAGTGGAACGGTAACATTGTTCTGGGGCTGGCCAGCTGTTGTTTACTGGCCTCGACCAAATCCCTATGTCTAATGGAATCCATGGTCAATCAATACATGGAGAGGACAGCCAAGAGGAAGCTGGTCTTCAGTAAAATCACCAAGACTCCAGAACACATCTGCTGAGGACACGCTCAACCAAAATTCCCTTGAGAGTAATAACGATTGGACAAATGTGGACTCTTCTTTCCCATACACACGGCCATCTATGACAATCCCAACCCCTGCTTAAACTCACGGCCAACTGGAAAGGTCCAACAAGAACAGCGTGAGAACAGTCGACTTCCCTTCACGTAACAGCACAGCTGCGAAACACTGTGTGGAGGAAAAGAATACAGAATTGACAGAAAAACTAGCCATAACTCTGTTTATTGGGTCTTCTCTTTTCACTGAGAAATTACCCTCTGGCGCTTCAACGTTCACACGTTCCACCAGCATGAAGACACGTGAAAATTGCATTGTCCAACGGTTTGAAGTCTGGGATAAAAGAGGGTTGGGGTGAGAAATTGTCAGCAAGCGTTTTCAAACAGCTCTAGATGAAAATCTAATCTCAGAAGTCTCCTCAGACTCTACGGGCACCAAGAACATCTCCACATTTCATACTACTGCATGGTAGAGGTGTTAGAGCATGGTAGTTGATGTTAGAGGAGATGTATTTCTAAATGCTTATGGAGCATTAAGTGGAAAACCCACTGAGCTGGATCTCCCTGGCACAGGCTGGTCTTCCATGGAGCAGATGTTTAGCATCCTGCAGGACCCTGTTTTATATATAGAGTGCACATTCACCACTTTCTCACCTTCCTAAAAAGTAAGGATGGGTGGTATAGACAGTTTAAGCAGCTTTTTTTGCACCTATTGTACAGTGACATGGGATGAAAAGCTGTCAAAGCGTTGACTATTAAAGACAACATGACAAGGTTGATGTGTACATGATGTATGACAGAAAAGAATGGGGGGGAAATATCTCTCTCCCTGAGAGCGACAGATTATAATAAACTGACATCTGTATTTTTTCACAATTCACAACGAACTCGCTCAGGCAGAACAAACGTGATGAATGAAGCCTCTCAGTGTGCGATAGCAAACTGTACAGTAGGCCTAAAGCAGCCAGGAAGGAAGCATGACATCAGTCAACAATTCTACACATTTCTCTCCACCATGACCATGTATCATTACAGATGCTAGCTTGAACAAGCTTTGACAAGTTGTTGGGATTCGTCGTGGGGTGTGGAAGGAAAACAAGAGCTGGACGGAGGTTTGGGATGCATAACTCGAGTGGAAACTATAAAGCTTCCCCTGTGGGTCAGGCCGCTCTGTAGATCATGAGTTAGCCACGACTCCCACAGGCATTCCACTGTGTACTGTACTGTCAATTTACACCACCTGATGGTTCCTGCTCAGCACAGCTGTTTCCTCATGCTGAAATATAAGCTGCGAGCTACCAGTGCTAGGTGGCGCATTAACGAAGGTCCATTCAGTTTAAATTCATAATCCAGTCCTTAGAAAAAATCACCATTTGACCTTTTACGAATATGCGCTCTCTGCATGTCCAAGATGAACTCTCCACACAGCAATGGCAACAAAGCCATCTGGGTATCCATTTTTCAGCAGAGTTTAGCTCTTTAACCCTGTTCCACCTGAGACACAAATTATAAATGGAATGAAAAACTGACCAGCTTTATTTCCTTATCCCCCGCAACCCCCACCCTTCCGAAGTTTTGAAGTAAGCACCGAGGAAGATGATGTTGAGTATCTAAAACCAAATTTACCACAGACTTACCACAGGACAAGTCTAAAATGTGTCCACAACGAACTACAAAAGCTACATTCACCGTGTAGTTAGTTGACTAGATAGCAAACAGTATACAGACTACTCGTAACTTGAGAGTCAATAACCGCTTAACCCAAAAAATTTAAAATAATAATTTCGTTGCTTGGTTACTCCATAGTTCATGATAAACTTTAAGTAAAACCTGCGAACAAGGTCAACATTTAAAATATAAGGAAAGCAAATTAAGTGAGCAAATAACCTCCAAGTAATCATTGATCAATAGCTTAATAGCTGGCTAGTTTCTCCAGTTTCCTGTAGGTGGATTTGCTACACTAAATTACCCCTAGGTATGCAGGATTTTTGGCAGTAAGTAAGTGTGTATGCATGGTGCCCTGTGTTCGACTGGCGTTCTATCCAGGATGGATTCGTCTTACATCCAGTGTTCCTGGGATCGGCTCTGGATCGGCCACGATGCTGGGTGAGGATAAAGCGCTTAGTGAAGATAAATGAATGAATAAATGTTACAGTGTTACTGTACACTTCTCTGGGGAGAACATCCAGACACCTTTCAGTGCCAGGGAGAGACGCCAGACAGCAGTGTGCCAGCCTGTGTGGGGGAATTGGTGTTGAATGTTCGGTATTACTAAGAATTGTGATTGGAGGCTAGGCTTGTCTTTTTTTCCCTCTTTCTCTCTCTTTTTATTACTGCGAAACCTGAGTGAACCCTGTGGTACGGTAAGGCAGAGTTCCCCGAATTGCTTTTATCCAGGGAGACTGCTCAGAAGTCATCATTTCAACAGGAACTTGGCTTCTAATCCAAAGACATTGAGAAATAACCAAATGTCACGTGTTTAAAGATCCCTTAGGGTTGCAGACTTTCTTCCGGCTAATCCTGAGGTGCTGTGCTACATACTATTTGATTCCTAAAAATGTAAATGGTGATCTTGTATGTGTGTGTGTGTGTGTGTGTGTGTGTGTGTGTGTGTGTGTGTGGTGCTCTGAGTCAATGATGCAAGTGTGAACTCAAAAAGCTCATCATTCATTTGCAACCGTTCCTGTGGGAGTTACTTTAATAGTCATGAATCAGAATAACAATGCGACAAAGTGTCTAAGTGTGTTTGTGGTATTTCAGCATTTGGGACCAGACATTACCCTGCCAAGAAACAAGAGCCTGAACATAACGTGTCCGAGATCCTTTAATGGTTCTGAAGTCATGTGTCAAATCCAGCTCTGGTGGTGGCTAAATCATGAGCATGTCAGTGGCTCGACTGACCGTAAATCTTTTTATATACTCTTCATGATAATATCTGACAGAGCAGTACGGGATTAGAAATGCGCATTGAGATGCAGCTTATTAAACATGACAAAATGTCCATTGGTAAACAAGGAGCTTCCAGAAGTACTTGAAGAAGCTCTTAATCAAACGTAACGTGGCGTCTGTTTATTTTTTTCCTCCCGAAGTCTGTGGGCAAGATGAACAAGCAAAGTATTCCACTGGAAAAGACTTCCGCACCTTGTGAGATTCCAGGTGGCCCCTAGAGAAGAGCCCTCCCATTTATTACCTTCAAAACCTCCCGCAAACAGACCACCGGTGTCTGGCACTCTGGGTTCCACATGCCTCCTCACACACATACTGTCAAAATAGTCCGGCATTGTTTTACTTGTTCTGCTGTTTCAGACCGATTTGACCCCAACGTACATCAAATCTAGGGGGCGTTTTGGTCACTTGAATTGCTCAAATCTACAGTCTGGGCTAGAAAGAAACCAGCCCTAGTATCTACCTCATGCCTGGGTATTCTATGTATTTTTACTTACTGTTGTTGGCTCCATTATTCTTGATTCCTGGCCTATATCTTATTGCTTGGAGTAAGGGAGTGTATTTACATAACATACGATGTGCAATAACGTAGAACATCTGTAGCCAAGCATATTTTGCAAAAAAATCAGTGGAATATAGTGAGCTGCAGGCAATTGTATCCAGGTTGACTGGAATTTCCCCGCTGGCTTGCACTGGCTATTGAACAATTTACGCCCTTTTAATGTGGTGTACGAAAGCAGTTAGCAACAGCGGCTAATCCTACGTTTCATTTAGTCTTGATGGTAGGGACAGTATTTCATACTTTTGGCCTTTTAGACGAATTCCACATCATTTTGATGTAACAGGAAAAACGTGTCGGAGGACGAAAGCTGCATTGTTTATGGACCAATGGAAGCAAACCGATCGGAACACACACTTTAAGGGGAATTCCTTTAATCATACACGGTTACGCGTCTACCTGAAATATTAGTGCAACAAGCATGAAGAGAAATGTGTGGAATTAGGCCAGCAGGATAATCTGGCAAGATGCGCCTGGAAAGTCTGCACAACTCAACGGAGCTCATTTCCTCCTGCCTTTTAATCACACCTTATATAGTGTTATCATAAGACTGTGGCCAGTGGAAAGAATTCCTTTGCTGTGATGCTAGTTTTCATGCTTATCCACCACCTCATTAGTTTAGATTCTGATATGTAGGACAGATTGATGCTGTTACTGATCTTAGTATGGATGATTCGGATGGAACCGACGAACCGTTGGCGAAATCAAAATCAGTGACTTAAAAGAGTATTAAAGAATTTTGGCGAAACATTGTAAGGACACGCTGCTCTTTACGACGGGGATGAGTAAACAATCGCGGAAGAGTATTTTGAGAGTCTAAAAATACAGCGTTATTTCCGGTAATGGCGTCTAACTGTGACCCATGGCTAGAGAGCTCGGGTATCTCCAGTTTCCCCAGACGACAGCTGAGGTCCTGAGGAGGCTGGGACCAGAGGTGGCATGCAGAGAGAAAGGGCTGCTAGTGTTTATTTATAACGGGACAGGCCCCTGCAGCGGCACTAGCTGCCATTCAGGGATGGGCCATGTCTGCCTGTTAAAGGAAGCTTGGCTTCACGCTTGGGCAGACACTTCAAGTGCCGACGCCAGTGTCCGCTGGAACACAGGATAGACAAGGCATTGGAATAATGTCTGACGTAGAAGAAGACAAAACAATAGTGCCTTGGGTGAGGGGGTCAGTGAGGTCTTGGATGAGCTCACAGGGTATTTTAAGCTAGTTTGCTTTAAGAAAGCTGCTTCACACCTTTGCTATGAACCGCATCACAGAACTCATCAATGTAAACAAAAGTGTCCCAAAGTACACTACGATGAATATCCAGGGCCAAAAAAGCTCATGGTTCCCCACAGCAGCGTTTCACACCATCATACTAGGTCCAGATAATCCAACACCACCTGTTGCCTTGGCCCAGGACCAACTGTACCACAGCATGTCGGGTCAAAAGCAGTTTCATTAAGACTGCTCTTTGATAAACCCTGTGCCTCATTTCTTGCTCAACAGTGGGGAAAAATCATTTTAGCAAATATTCAATTATAGGGCTTACCGAAAATGATATAATTCAATTCAGTTTTATTTGTATAGCCCTTTTAGCAATGGGATTGTCCCAAAGCAGCTTTACAAAAATAAATATAATTCAAGATATAGATACACGAATGCAAACGCTGCAATATTCGCAGATTTTCTGCAGATTTGGGCCAAGACGTGTCACGTGACGCCATCACAATGTGCATTCAACCAAAGCGCGGTTTGTTTCACGTGCGTAGAACGCGAGTACAGATAAAAGCAGCAAATATCGGTGCAAAACAATTTCGCCAATTCAAGTTTCAACCAACTTTGGCCGCAACAATCACAAAAAAATCCGCAAAATCCTGTATGGACTGTATTAAAGCACCGCCCATTGTGTTTTATTCCTTAATTTTTGGATTCCTGAGACTTAGAGCTTCTAAGTATTTCTATAAACGTTCCATTTATTACCGCGAGTTTAGCCGACAAAATAGCGGTAATAATAATGAAAGTGGTGTCGATTGCTACTATGAATTTCCCTGTAAAACCTTGTAATTCATTTCTCCTTTACATATCGTTCTCTTGGCATTAAATGTTCAGTGATTCAGAAGCAAAACTCCTTAAAACTCCAAAGAGTGCCCTTTTCTGAGTTTGCTTTGGATACATTTCCAGCCTGGTGAGAGACGCTGTAGCGTGTATAACCACCTGCTGCCTGTTCCCAAGTTCATGGTCAAAACACCAAGATCTATTCAGGTCCAAGATCATAATTAACTGGGATTGGGCTAGAAGCCTATGTGGAAGTTTTTTTGAAAAGGCCACCGCTGTTGATGCTGCAAACACTGAAATAGTCATCTGTAAACGGCATGCATGGAGATGTTGTTTAGAAACCGATGTGGTAGACCATTCATTTTAATAAAGCGAAGATACAAATAGCGTTCGAGTTAGATGCCATAGGGAACATTTTGCGGGCATGCACGATCTCAAACTTGGGGGAGAATAAAAGTTTTTATCCATTTTTAAATTCCCAAATCATCATTCTAACTGGAAATTGTCCGGCAAGTTGATTTCATCCGCTTGCTTAGGAATCGTCTATTTCGGTACTTAACCGATTTAACTGACTAAAGCTTTGATATTGTGAAACTTAACGGATCTGAATGGCAAATCAAGACGGTAAGCAAAAACGCGTGATTAAACACTGTTCAGACATTCAAGAGCATATTTTCTGTCCATGTTGGTGGTCAGAAAATATGCGTGGTCTGGATGCCCAGGCTAAAAAATTTTGTAAATAATAATAATAATAATAGGATGTGCTGGATCGAGTGCTATTTTATAAGCCGCTGAATAATGAGGGTGGAATCATTACAACGAGGATTATACAACAGAAATATTGGCAATGTACTAGAGTCAGATCCAGATCGTTTCAATGCTTGCCATCTTCTCATTTTAACATCATCATATTAGTCTTTAATCATATTACATTTGATGGCAAAGAAAAATAACCGATTTCTTTCAAAAGTCAGCATTTTCCATCCCTGATTTATTTATTTATTTTTTTGGAGGGGAGAAAAATTTAACCGTCTTGGCGCTTCCATTCCCGAAAAAACCTGGCAACCTCAGAGGCATGAACTACACTTAGGACACTTAATCTGAATGGGAAGCCCTGCAAATCCACTTAAGCATCTACATAACCAGAGTTTGAATACAGTGATCTTTCCCCACGTGCATACCGACGTTATCGACTCTGAAGACGGCCCTACAATAAGGACAGCAGCTTTGCCAATAAGGAAACAAAGACCATTATCAGCTGCTACGGACTGCAAAAATGCTGCTCAGACCCACAGATGAAGCGCTGGTATGGTGAGGCGATCAGGCATGAATGAAATGTGTTCTGGCAAGTGACTGGTGAGGACCTGAAGCTGTCTATCTCCATTGACCGCTTTCTCACCCTGATTAAGGTACGCCTCTGGGGAGAGAGGTGACATTCCTCTGGAGGGTAAAAATACCACTAAAGCCACACAGCTGCAGGTGAAATTTCACCCTTTGCTCAAGACTCCTTGTGCAAAGTGGGCGTGTGCGAAAGCAAACATCAGGGTGGACCTCTGGAGCGTAACAGGTAGATTACAAATTAGCACTTTGGATACATACAATATTACATTTTAAAACATCTTTTAGTTTTTTAGCTAAAACTTAAAGGAATCTTGTGCATCACGATTATATATATATATATATATATATATATATATATATATATATATATATATCGTCATATTGCCCAGCCCTATTGATCATTGATTCATTATTGCTGAATTTTCTACTGGATAATAATAAGAACTCATATCCATGAGCCAGGGGTGAAATTCCTGCAATTCCATAGAGAAACAGTCCACCTCTGGTCTTGTGTAACAAGTACTGTCCTGCCAGTTAAAATCCGGCCTTTTTACACGGAAATCCACCACCCTTCTCTTAGCTTAAGTTACACTGCAGCAGTTCACAAAACAACCCTTGAGGCCTCATCAGCCGATGTCGGAGTTAATAGAAACTGCCTCTTCGCATTCTCAGTCCACATTAAGCACTTTTCGACAACTGGTCTGAAGTACTTTCTGGGTCAGCATGTGGGTGAGGGGGGGGGGGGAAGCACCTCAGCTTGATTTTATGTGCTCAGTATTACGAAATACACACACCTTTATTATACATTTTGCCCTTAACAAACCTTGACGCATATGGAATATCAGCTATTCTGCTGTTTACGAAAGGATAGAGAGCGCCGAAGCAAAGCGTGAGCTCCTGAATGTATTCAAAGTCTCTTTTGTTAAGCCTTGTAGCCAGCGATTCACGCTGTATAGCCCCCTAAGCTGAAGCCATTGACATGCTTTCAGTGAGTGCACTGTAGAAAGAACCCTGCTGAAGCTTTTACACCTTCTCCAATCAGGTCACTACTGGCCACAAGTCAATAAACAGCTCAAAAAGGCAGGCCTCAGGAATGGTTTTGTGGTAAACATCTGGTAGGAACAGCCAGCCTTTGCTTTGTACTTTAGGCCACGTTCAGGCCCAGTATTAACTTTGTGTATACCAATAAATGTGATACACTGACAACACTTCTAGATGATGCAGCTCAACTTAGAGTAAAAGTTTTTTTTGTTTTGTTTTTCTTTAAAAAAAACTACAAAAAAAAAAACTTACAAATATAAGTCATTAATTAAATAACCACTTGAGTAAGAGAAAAAAAAATCCCCTCTTGTACGTTATTCAGGATAAAGAATTTGAAATACTTTACAAGCTTAAGGATTTGAATGCATTCTAATCTAATATTAATTATACCACAGCATTGGCCAGTTCTCAATTCTGATTGGTCAGAAGGTTGATTCATTTTCTAGGGACTAAAAAGAAAAAAAGACAACATGTAAATGCTTCGATGAAGCAATTTTGGAAGGGGCTTTTTTTGGAAGGAGTCTGCAGTGTCCGTGTCTGGTTTGTAACAGTCAAAGGTAAAGCTGTAGTGAAAGTATTCCGAAACCGCGAAGCCTTCAGGACGAACGTGCGTTGTGGTTTATCGAGAACATGACAAGCTGCATTTTTTTTTGTCTTCTAGAGAACAAATAAAGTCCGAGTGTAAGTATAGCATAAACGTGTGTTTTTAAATTAATAAAATACATTTCAATAATTTGTTAGCGTTGCAAGCATATTGCTTTGGTATAAGAGGAAGACAGCCATACAAGACATTGAAGAACCACTTAGTGAAAATTAGTTATGAAATCTGATCATTAGTGGTCGTTAAATACGTCATTGAGACGCATTAAAATGCCAGATTTTAAAAAAGTGACCGGTCTCAGCTATCCTCTTGTAATCAGGTCACCCAAACCCAGTCCTAAACATGGCCCTGGCCAACCAAATCGCTATTTATTTCCGTAAGATCCAGGTGTCCAAGATGTCACTGCTTCAAAGAGTTTGTGAAAATCTCCCTGATCATAGAATCTCCTTAAATGCCACATGATATCTTTAGTTGCATGGCTTTTTTTAACGGAGACCATGTTGCATTGGTAAAACTTTCCTAATTGAAGAAAACCACTGAGACAGCTGGGACATGTCAGATAGTCGACTGCATATGGTAAGTAGTCCCACTAAAGCCATAACGAATCAGGAAAATCTTCTCCAACAGCTGTGGCACGCCTTGTTCGGAGCAGATTATACCTTCTCAAGACATTTCCCAGGCTTTGAGTGTAAACTGACCCTCTCTGTAATACGCCACCAAAACACTAGCTTGTCTCCTCTGAGGCAAAAAGAAAAAGGAAAACGGGAGCACTCCTAATGCTAGATTTCTGAGGTCAGCATGTGAGAGAGGGATCAGGTGCCCACTTTGTATGCTTGAAGTAGTCTTATCCTGATTGGCTTATTCTGTGGTATAAATCCTTGACTTTAAGCTTCCTGTCATCCATTGACAAAGGATCAAGGAGTTGGCCACTCACGATCTGCAGGATTATCTCTTCTGTGGCTGGGACGAGGAGAAGAATCCCTAAGCTCTAGGGGTAACGTTCCACCAGGTGTAAGCTTCTAAAAGTTATAGAAACTCAAAAACGAGGCTTCTTGAGATTTATTTTTCACTATTCTCGCGGTCTATACTTGACTCGTGGCAACTGATTTGATCTCAACCATATTAGACCATTGTGGCTTAAGGAAGCAAATTATAAAGAATACCGATCATATTACTAGACTTTGCATCACTCTTGGAATGACCCATACAGGCATACTGGAGTCAGTGGTGTTACGACGTGGATATACCTCTAGGCCAAGAATTCTAAAAGTAGGAATTTACCCATTTATGCCAAATAATAAACTGGAAGCACACCATCATATTCCTACAACAAGTTAAACAAGCCAAATTATACAATTCATGACAACTCAGATGTTATCAGAATTTGGGATCATTTGTAGATTTGCTTATAGGCCACGAGATACTCTCTTTGTGGCTTCAAAATATTCATACGTGGCCACACCTTAGTAAAAACAAACACCATTTCATCTCAGACCCTCCATAGAATAATGACTTGAGGGTACTTCGGAGCAGACAAGAGGCTCTGTGAGTGTTGGAAAAGGGTCAGGTAGTGAAGGAAAAGTGGGGAAAAAGCTGCACGTCCAGAGATAAACAGTGACTCAGTTCTAGCACTTGTCCAAGGTCAACACAGGACTTTCAAAAGGGATGTTTGCTTCAAAATCGCAGAGGACAGTTACATTGTGAAAGGAGTTCCTTCATATAGTAATATAAAGCTGACTTGTTTGGGGCGGGTTGGGTTAATCCATATTCCTAATGTTTCAAATATCATATCATGATACCTTGAGGTAATTCTATGATACAACATTATTTTACTGATAATTGTACGTTAAAAAAAACAAAACAAAAAAAAGTTTCACCTGGGGCTATACTTTATTATGTAGGTAAATATAATGAATAGTGTCAAGGTTGAGGGAGTACTGGCATTTACCCACATAGGAAAGTTTAGAAAGAATCTGTTTGATGTCTGGCCACATTGCTCCAAGGTTTAATCGCGTCCGATAGTCATAATAGTAAAGTTTGCTTAAAATATGAAGTCAATACCATAAAATCAGTGAATTAGTAAATCGGAGTGGGATTATTTTGGGACGTATTTTTTATACGTTCAATTCGAGTCATTCAACTAATGCAACACTGAGCACCTGAAATAAAAAAAGTGTATTTAACACTACATAAACAAATCTACAAATTACTCCAACTTCTGATAATACTAATAAAAAAAAAAAAAACCAACCACCACCGCAGACGAAAATGACACATTACCCATGTCTTACTTAGCCTTCCTTCCTCACGAGTCTAAAATAAACAACCACTTAAAAATGCAGCTTGGAACAATAACTGTATGTACAAACAGCTGTCTGCATTAAGTAAACAGTGTACAACATTAGTAGGAAATCTGCAGGGGGGTACAATTCCTAGTTGTAGATATTTAAAGCGTATAAACATCTCTGGGCAACCTGGAGTAGCCTGCAAGATCAGTCACCAAATGTTTAACTACAGTGAGAGTTTCACCATCTTTTGGCAATTGCCCAAGTTGCATCTCCAATGCAATTCGTCTGTCTGTAGAGTTCGCTGTAAGGTATAATTTAAAGGTGTGTTTGAAGCCAGGAACACCTCTACATCAACAACTGCATGCCAGCAGGTTGATCCAACTGTACAAGAAGGCGAGGGGCCCAATCTGCCCATTCATTAGAAGCAGATGTGAAGGGTTTCATTTCCAACAAGGTAATTACAAGTGCATACAGATACCTGTACAATCTATGTGCAAACACTTGCCAGGTGGGAACTCTTACACCAAAGACTGGGTGCCCTAGAGCTAATTTAACACCTTGTTCTCCTCAACACTTCCGTTTCTGGTCTCGGTCTGCCAAGGTTTGTCGTCAAGCAGGCCGATCATCCGAGGAACCGGATGCCCTGATCTTAAAATCAACATGAACGTGACTTTTCCAGTGATCCAGTATTATAAAAGAGGATTCATGGTACACGATCACTTCAGTGGCAGCTACACTTTTCAGTGCGTTAGCTGCCCATCTTTTGGCCAGTCAAAAAAGGTGAGGGCACACCACAGCCATTCAGGAGATTCCCGGCATTCCACATAGTGAAGTGGTGGGAAAGTGTGCCTACTAGCCGTTCAGAAACCTCAGCCGCGGATGATAAAGCTATGATAACTTTGGCCCTGTCTCGCCATCTCGTAAGGCAAACAAAAACTTTGGCCATTCTTCTGTGATCTCGCTAAATCTCTATCCCAAAGGTTCTCTAGTACTACCCCACACCCACAAAACAACAGGCTGCCGCTGAGACATGTGCCCAAGGGCAGGTTTTGTTCCTATGCCAAATAATCTGCCTGCAGTTGCAGTTTTGGTGCCAGATTTCCGCCATGGTGTGCTCTTGAATACATCCATCATGTTCATGTTCAAGGCCACAGCAGGAGATCCAAGGCTATGAGGTTGAGAAGTTCCTCATGCTCTTAAGAGGCTGTTCTAACCATTAGGGCTTCCAACTAGCCATAAATAAGTGCTGAAAGTGCCGTTTAATTAGGCGCTTTAAAAGGATAATTGCTTGAGTTGGTTAGTTTTAGGTGATGATAAAGTCTAGTACTGGGCAATTAAGACGCTCGTATTCGTTTCACTGCAGGTTGAGAATGGCTGCATTCCAACCTGGCATGTTTACCTTTAAATAACCAGGCTTATATTTGAAATGCACTTTTACTTGGGACAAATCAAAGTGGAATTAACACTTCATTAGACCTTGGTACACCAAGGACTTTCTGACTGCGTAGGTCAGTTAAAACAATCAATATCACTTCTCTTCCCTTCTGGTGTCAAGGAGTATCCTGAGAGTTGCCCGTTTCAAGAGACCCCACTCTCAAATCAAGTGAGCAAAAAAAAGTTTTACTCATACCAAGGAGTTAATACGAGGAGGCAAAATCGTACGCGACGACTTGCACGAAAGCCACAAACATTTCAGCTGGGCACCAATCCACGGCAACTCTGAGAAGCATGCACTGGAACATTTCAGTAACATTTTATAAGGCATTTTTAAGAGGGTTAACGACGAGGTTGTGGTGTATTTCTCAAAATGATAAAAGTCGAATGTTTGCTGCTTAAGTCAGGACCCCTTAGCATCTTCCAATAAACTTGCAAATGACACCGCCATTTTAAATCAGTTCAAATGACAATTCTTGCAGATGTTTATTGATATTTATGCAATACTGCAACAGCTGTTCTGCCTCTGCTTGTTTACAAAGTATTATTGGCAGAATTTGCTTAAATGCTGCAGCTGTGAGCCCATGGGTATTTGACTCCTATTGCATAATATCTGCTCCATAACAGAATCATATTTGCGTGTATGATATACCCGTGATGCATGGTTACTGTAAGGACTGACCAGAAAGTGTCAAAATTAAATACTTTCTTTAAATTTTGTATTTTCTTCAAATTCAGGTATCTTCAGAGAGACTGTGCATGCCCACACTAAGGCATATCCATGACGAGCTTCTCGACCACTTTGGAGCAGCAGTGACCCTGGACTCATTTGACACGGTGCCTGGAGGGCAACCTCTCCCACTCGTTCAGAGACACGCATGTATGCACAATCCTATCTGTTTGGTTTGAAACAGATGAACTACTTTGGGCCTTGACTGAGGTATTTAGTTGTCAATATTAGTTCTGGGAAGACAGCGAGTGACAAAGTTTCATTAAAACCTGACTGATGACTGCAAGTACTTGCGAGAAGAAGAAACTAAACACGGAAGACCATGCTCACATTTGCCTAGTATCAGAGCATGAAACAAATAATACATGTTTTATGTGTATAATTTGTTGTAGAATAATAATAATGCAGTAGTAAAAGCAACCTGAAGGCAATTGGTCAAGACTTACTGCTGTCACAAGATAATAGTGAAATGTTCATCAATAAACACGACAAAGAATCCAGTACCATGTATTGTCCCTACATTGTTGTGTCACAGCGTCCAAAAATGGTTTGTTTTCAAAAAGTCTGTATAAATCTGCACATACATACATACACACACCTCCACGATTCAAAATCCTGTAGCCAGAAAACTGTACGTTTGTTAGTACACACTTCCATAGCTTGTGGGCGGAGTGTCTGAGGCTAATGTTTAGCTTATGCTTCGGAGAAATATCTCCAAAGAGCTGTGGAAATCTCTGAGCTGTCAAAGTCATTCAAAGTAGTTCCAACCACGCAAGATACAGTTCGCGAATGTTCACTGCAACTATGGTTTCGGGAAACACCAAATCGTTGAACTATGTTGATAACGACGGAACTCGTGACCATAATTGGTTAACGATGCTTTTGGGAAATGGAGCTCAGAATAGTGGGGGGTCTCTTAGGACGATCTGTCCATCAAATAAGGGAGCGGGGCAGTGAACAGAAAGGCGTGAGCTGTCTGATCAAATAAGATGAGCTGAGAGTGAGCTGTAGATCCAGCTTGATGCCCTACTTCTGATTTTCTGAAGTTCTCATCAATTGGAAATCACTCGCTGCTGCTGCTGCTGAGGATCGTTGAGATTTCTGACGATGGTACCATTCAAAAACCATGAAGATGGCTTTAGACCACAATTTATATGAACAGTTATACTACAATGGCTTAGCACTACAATTATCTATGATAGCTTTACTACTGCAATTGCCATCTTTAAACAGCGGAGAAGTTCAATTAAACATACTTCATGTGAACACAAATGAATTTGCTGGTTACACATTTTTGCGTTGTTTATCCATGTAGTACACAGTTATTGAAGGGAATTATTTATAAATCGCACTATCTGGTGTCACCAAGGTGAGGATGCGCTCCCTTTTGAGTCTGGTTCCTCTCAAGGTTTCTCTCTCATATCATCTCAGGGAGTTTTTCCTTGACACCGTCGCCTCTGACTTGCTCATTAGGGATAAATTCATACAGTTAAAATGTATATCCTGAATGTACTTATTTCTGTAAAGCTGCTTTGTGACAATGTATACTGTTAAAAATGACAAAAACAAATAACCTAATGAGTAAAATGTGGACTGTTTTTAGGACTCCTCGCAAACTTGCCCCATAATACGATTTAAATCTGGGTGGGGGCTTTGTGTTCAAAACAGCATTAAAGGCTACGCTATGCTAGTGGCTAGCTAGTTAGTGGCTATGCCAAGTTAATATGTCGTGAGCGAGAAAAACATCTCCAAATAATCAAATTAATCAACTATTTTAAATGACCAAGTAGTGAGGCTAAACAGGACATCGTTTTATTGTAAAACATGTGGCATAAATATGTTCGTGTTGTCTCCAGTAATTGTTCAATAAAATTGTTTTTATAGCTATAATCTACTTGATACAAAAAAAAGAATAACATTTCCACCTGACTTGAGAATCAACGATTTAAAAATGTCACAAAAAGTGCCTTTCCAATGCCCCCAAGTAGTCAGAAGCCTGTTCCAATGCAAATAAATGAGGTTTAAACGTTAAGTGAATCCTTGATCACTTCCAAAAAATGGTTGAATGTATTACCATGGGACTACCATCAATATACACTTCAACATTGGTCGCATTCAGAAGGCCTTCAATGAGGATTTCATTCCATGAGAAGACTCATGAGAAGATTGGGCAAAGAACTCTGCGCACTTAGAATCAGCAAAAACGCATCATGGAAAGGATTACAGCTGTAAAGAAAGGAATCCTTACTCTCTCATGGAAATATAAATAAGAGGAATTGGGATGGATATAGCGCGGGATGTTGTTTTTGGCAGTTTGAAGAACAGGTGGCTCTTAAGCAAATTAATCATTTCGAGTTCAAGCATGTCTTGGTGTTTGCTATAGATGTTCTGTAATGACTTGCCTTTGAACATGACATGTTCACTAAAAAAAAAAAAAAAAATGCAAGAAAAAAGAAATAAGACGCCAGTGCATTTAAAGTCCCTTTTATATACATTGTCCCTGCCTTAGTCTTCACCTTGGAAGTTCCACAGGAAAGCCTGAGTAAACTTGCTGCAGGGAATTGGGCTTCCCCCACCCATTGATAAATTTGGACATCATTCCCCTAACAGGAAGATGAATCAGCAGGTTTTGTCTTTTTCCCTGTTCAGGTGAAGCTGTACGGCAAAACAACATCTGCCTGTTGGGCAAACATCAAAGCAGCGCGGCTGACCTTGGTTTAAAAAAAAAAAAAAAAGAAGCTGTATATGTACCAAAGCGTTTGTCCAGACTTCCTGCCTAATTAGTGCACTGGGAGGATGCAGACAGTAAAGGCGGGTAGGGTGGGAAAGCACTCCCAGTGTGGCCAAATGCAAACCGTGAGCCTTCCCTCACAGGAACATCCTACCCATATACACCCTGCGCTCTCTCTGACAGTTTTAACATTTAGAAAATATTCGGCTGCATTTGACAATCTGACCAATGTATTTTCTTATACTACATCACAGCGGAATTCTCAAATATGATCGATCAAAAGGAGTTGATTAATATAACCCAGTACTCCCAAGCCGCCTATCACTTCCTGTTCAGATATCTAAAGTATGACGAAGCGCAGATTGGACAAAAATATTCTGCATTTCGGTGCCGACAAAGTCATTGCCCCATATGTAAAAGCAGAGTTGCACCCGTCCCTTATAGTACGTACAGGCCCTGTATTAATACATATAACGCTATTCATCTCGAATTTTTGTCATACATACGCCAAGTCATTGTTGGGTCGAGAAAATAAATATTAGTGAAATAAACTCAAAACAGCTTCACAATAAATAACGGAGAAGCTCAAAGCCAGGGTCAGCGTTATCGATGTGCTGGTTGCCCAACATCAAAAGGCGGCAACCGATAACTTATTTCATGCCTAAATATATGACGCCATTAAGTACACTATAGTGTCATAACATTTTTGGCCACATCGCCCATTTCTAGTAGATAATATCACAACCCAATAGAAGGAACTGCCTCAAACTCGACATTACCTGCCAGGGGCATTGGAGCGACTCCGTGGTCACTTCTCGAAAGGTGTGGGGGAGCGGGTGGTCGTTGACATGCTAATGTATCCCAGACTGCAGGACTGCTTTGTCGCATTATCTAAAGCCTTTGAGTGGGTCTCAGCAGGACCAGAACATTGGGGAGTCGAAAAGGCAAACCACGACCAGCTCTGGAAATCGGTTCAAAAGAATCCTGTTCTCCAGCTCTACGCTACCTAATTACAATGCTCACGTGTGGTTTGTTATGGCCGACGGGGGTTGAAATGAAACGGCAGCAAAAGCTGGAGCCGGTTTTCACCTTGTAAGCCCTGCAGTACGGTACATCAGTATTTGACAAATCAAACACCTTGCATGCGTGATAGAAAGACAAAGCGTATCCAGTCGTGCTCATTATTTAAATGTTTACGTCACCTACTGTAGGTTCTCCAGCGAAACATTATGGCCCAAAGGCTCCCGGATTCCTTTCCGCTGCCTTTCCTGCAGATAAGCTGCATCATAATTATTGAATAAAAACTCCAGGAGAAGAGTTTAACCAACCAGGCTGCAGGGACCTCAGATTAGCGGTGCTTTTTCAGATCAGGACAGGTAAAGGCTTGCCTTTAATTAAGTATGCCGACAGCTCAGTTCGCAAATGGCTTTTACAGGACAAGTACACACGACGGAGGCAATGTTTAGCTTGATCCTGATCCCAAGCCAGAATTAGCAATAACCCTTCATTTAGGACATAACTGCTGCGGTGTTTACTCCGTGTTCTTGAATGCTGGAGAGAACTGTATAAAGTGTTGCTGGCACGTCATCCAAACCCTTTCTAGATTCTTTATAGTCAGAAGGGATCGACTCATTTTCTATAACTGCAGCTCTGACTTTAGTTGCAAGCGCTAAATTAATGCACTCGTTCAAATACGCTATACAAATACACGCACGGCCACATAATCAGATGAACAAACGTGTGTAATTGTTGACCTAGTGCAGCTTTCCGTGAGGAGATGTTTACTGAGCAGTTAAAGAAGGAGTTTCTTTCCTTTAGTCTTCAACAAGATTAACCGTCGGTAGCTGCTACAACGCAAGTGATAGTAAAGCGCCAATGATTACAATCGTTTTGTGTTTGTAAAAACAAAAAAATTCTGTTCATAGTTACATTAAAAGTTGCGGAACGTCTGCGAAAAAGTTTGATTAGAAAATAAATCAGCGTAAGTGATAACAGGAACTAACTAGTATGGACTATAAAAGTTTTATTCTAGAGTGTTACAGCTTCAGTTTTATGTCTTAGCTCTCATTATAGCGGAAGCCATTCAATGACATTCAAGACATTTCCAAAATAAATTCCCGCACGTCACTTCAATCATGCTACACGATACATCAGCTATAATGGATCGTGTTCATGCGTATACATCTGTTTCTGGGTTTAAGCCAACTATAGCAAGGTAAACTTCTATATAGGGATACAGTAGACCAGAGCTAACATAAGATTTGCATTAAAATTGACTCCAACAGTGATTAATAACAATAATAATAATAATATTAATAATAATACATTTGATTGGAGGCTACAAATAGTAATATAACAATAGTAATATATTTCTGATTAAATTCACTATTATGCGTTAGACCTTGTGGCTTTTATTTTGGAGGAAGACCTCCGTTTAGTTGGCAAGAGTTGCTTTTTTTATTCACTTCTCATTACCAATCAGGTGAAACGCTGAAATGTTTGCGATTACAGTAACGTAAACCCAAAGTGAATCTGGCGTGTGTCGTGTCTAAACGGACGTTCTAAGCGACTCAAACTCGCAGCACAGACAGAGATGAAGTTAGTGTGGAGCGGTGGTCTGAAGTTCAGTGGCTCAGCAGTTCAATAGAATTGGGAAATAATGACGGAGAAACACTGGAATCTGAAGACGGCTTCTTTTTCGCCAAAGGGTTTTATTTGGCTTTCCAACATCAGACATATTGTTTTCTCGCATTAGATCATGCTTAGATTTTGTAGTCACTCATAATTAAGTCTTGGGTGGCTGTTTTGTCTTTGCAGGTCACCCAGACTCGATGTCAAAGACCTCCAGCCACACACCAAGATCTTTACTATGTGATCTGACGCCATGGCAGAATGGATCAGTGTGACATAATGGGGTTTGGCAGCAGGTGGGTCATGGCATTGCTGCAGGGGGTGTTGTAGTAGGAGAAACAATGATGTGTGGTCTTCCTTTGCATCAGGCAGTGCTGAGAGTTAGCGCTAACTCGTGTCCACACTTGCAAGAAGCGGCGTACCAGCTGAGATGCAGCTGTGTTTGCGGTCTGTCCCATAACTCAGAGAACTGCTCAGATGAAAGGCTCAGGATCCCACAACGATGCATCACAGATTAGCCACAGGCTGATTTGATCACACAAGACAGGGAGGCGAGACCCCAGCCTTGGACAAATAGTTTGGCTATAAAAAATTTTTAATGATGATTGTGGTATGTGAATATTCTCACAAGCTGTGGGGTCTGAAGCTGATCATCTCACTGACCTCAACCTTGATGTATGACGAACAAATGCAGATCCGTCAGCTTCCCATGTGTCCTGGCATGTTTGCTTTGGGCCACGCCTTCTACACATACAATGTGCTGCCATTTAGCACTACAGTCCTTTTTTCCCCAAAATCCTACAGCACTCTCCTCCAATGTCTGGTACGAGCGCAAGCACTGAGGACTGAAAATTACGAAAGGTCTAAAATAAGCTAAAATCAGCAAAGATGGGCTATAAACCATTCAAATGCAGTACAACGTCCACCACGGCAACACAATGTTGTGTTAATACTGTAATATGCTAATGAAAGTATTTGTTTTGCCTTTTTTGGGTTTTTTTTTTTTAAACATATAAAAAATGGCAAATTCTGATTGGTCAGAAGCTCCACATACTCAAAGCCTAATAATAATTTTAAAGAGGTTTCTATTTGAGAAAGTAGAACCTACGACCGCTGCTACGGTGAAGTTTTGCGTAAGGAGGTGTTCGTTCAACATTATGGAAGGAGTCTCCAGTGTCAGCACTTTTCAAAAGCGAGAAGAAAAAAATAAATAGTGACTGGTGAGCGAATGTATAGCGGTTACAATACAAGTGATAACGTGACCCGTTTATGCTGTGATAATATATAAAATAATCCACTTTGGGATGGTAAAGGTAACTCTGATACTGATTGGGCCACATCACATCAACCCGTCAGCACACCCAATCGAGTTGTACTCCTTAGTTAAGAGATAGAAAGGTTTGTTCTCATTCCAGAACTGTGTGGTAGTCTGGGGGGGAAAAAACCCCAAGGAAATCAATCTCATCTGGGTTTAAAGTACGTTTACTTTACTCATAAATGACTCACTCACTCTGAACAATGGAGGTGCTTCAAGGCAGACATTCGGTCACTCGTTCGTCTACGGTTTGAGTGGAACGAGCGCAAACAAAAATGTCTGGACAGAATTCGCTCTAATCAATGACGGCGAACACAATCTCTCACCGTGGGGTTTGTCTTTGTGTAAAACTCCTGTTCAGATGTATATACATTATGTGCAGTACGGTGAAGTATAATGCTTCACGTTAGACTTGCACAAAATCGATGATTTGCATAAATAGTAAAGAGTTGAAGCATTTAGTACTGCTTATAAAAATTGACTTCAAAGCCATCCAATGGGTCGGAGTGTCGATGACATAGAAATGACCGGGACGCCAACGGTATCAATTACGAATCAAGTCAATCTTGAACAAATCGTTTTTTTTTTTTTATCGTTTGCGTCACGAGATTAAACGACCTTCAATATGCTAAAAAAAACACAACAACGGAGAAACAATAAGTTACTGTATATAGCAGTACGGAATGGAAAAGTAGCACTACAATCTAAACTAAAAATGTACAAATGAGAATGTTTATGCCTTTGTTTGAACATGTAGTTGTAGTTGAACTACATCAAAATGAAACGGGATTCCAGAACTTGAAAGTGGGTTCGATTCTACGCAGTCCTAATAGGATTTCAGAGTTTTTTGGGATTGTTGCAGCCAAAAATGCTTGGTTTCGCGGCGTCTTTTTTCAAAATTTGCGATGCAGTTTGCTGGGGGTTTTGTTGTGCTTCTTTGGCGGAAGACTACTTGAATTGGCGAAATTGCGACGGTCTTTTGCAGTGATGTTTGTTGGAAAAATGAGGCCTTTTAGCTGTACTCGTGTTCGATGCACACGAATCGAAGAGGGCTTTGACTGAACTTAAGGTTTTGTTTCGTTTTTTTAACACCCAATTATTACAAATTTACAAACGTTGAATTTGATCGGCAACAAAAGTTCCCATGAAAACTCAAACAATGGCATAATTTATAACTTTCAAATTCGGCACATTTATCATTCCGTATAGCACCGTCATACTCAACAAAAGTATGTTTTTTTTTCGACTTCCCGGATACGCAGGAAAACTAATCTCTATTATCCCTCGGTTTAAAAACACTAAGTGAAACTTTCAAGGTGAGACTTCTTGTGTTTTCCACCAAATGAATGGATTACTCTTCCTGTCAATAACTTCTCAGTGCAAGCATGTGCTAAATGCAAGGAAACACAGAGATAAGGCCTGAAGGGATATGGTGAGAATGCTGTTGGGACACCCCAGGATGGAGTGGGGAATGTGTTTCAAGTCTGTGAGCCTGTAAAGTATACAGGCTCTTTTCTTTTTCAGCTGTCATGATTAGAAGCTTCTAATCCCCAACTGTTTGGCCTGAGCATGAAACCATAAACCACACAAAGTTGACAGGCAGCACGCAAAGCAGATTTAAAACGTACACGCTCTGGAAGAAGTCCTAACTTCCCAAGCTCCACACTACGCTGAACACGAAAGCATGGTGCATGTCGGTGATCACGTGGCTAGCTGAGGTATCCAGGATGGTGGATCTATATCCCGACATTAAATGTGGGCACCCTAAAAGAAGTCATTGAATGCGTGGTAAGACAGAAAATGATCCGACACAACATCCTGGAACGGAGCTAGATACGGGTGCAGGAATCCAGGTCAAGCGGGCCACCTAAGCAGCATTCCACCAAGGAAGTCAGCGAGGACTTGCAGCACTATACTCTGGGAGAGATCGTAAACTGAAATAGCCGTGGTCTACACCTTTTTTTGTACACACGAGGTGTGGATAAACAAAAGGACAGAGCTGTAGCAATGTGGATGTGACACACCAATTGTTTTAAGCTAGTTGTTTATATACAGTCATGTGAAAAAATAAGTATATCCCTTTTTTTTTTTTTTTAACATATTTGGACAACCAAACATTTGATCCTCTTTGAAACAGTGCCTATTAATAAAAGTTGATGTTTGAAAAAAAAAATTTTTTTGAAAAAAAAACCCAGATCAGTCACATGGAAAAAGTAAGTACACCCCTACATTTAGCACACCTTCAAATCTATACAATTAGGTGCAGGTCTTATTTATACCCCTCTCATATCTAGTGTCTGGTGTTCCCTTTGCTATTGAGGTATGTGGTGTCATCATGCCAAGATCTAAAGAGTTCTGTAAGGCCTTCAGAAAAAAAAATCATTGTGGATGCCTACAGGTCTGGCAAGAGATTTAAAAAGACCTCCAAATTGAAATACATCCTTCCACTGTAAGGAAAATCATCTACAAAAGGGTGCAGATTTCAAATGACTGTCAATTTGTACAGGACCGGTCGTCTCAGCGAATTCAGCCCAAGAGCAGACCGTCTGATGCAAAAAGAAGTATCAGACAACCCCAAAATTTAATCACAGGATGCTTCTACAATCAGAAAGAGATTGCACAAATTTGACCTGCATGGGAGGCGTGCCAGGAAAAAAGCCTTTGCAAGAGTACAGTTCATCATTGAGCATATAGGTCAAGCCCAGGCCTTTTGGAATTATGTGCTCTGGAAATACGAATCAAAGATAGAGTTGTTTGGCCACAGTAACATCAGACATACTTGGCACAGACCAAAGTCAGCTTTTCAGGAGAAGTATCTCATACCACCTGTGAAGAACAGTGGTGGAAATGTTATGGTTTGGGGTTGCTTCGCTGCCTCAGGCACTGGACAGCTTGCATTCATTGATTCAACTATGAATCCTGCATCATATCAAAGACATGTCCGAAAGTTGAAGTTTAACCGAAAGTAGACCTTTCAAAAGGATAATGATCCTAAGCACACTAGCATATCCACCAAGGAATGGTGGGTTATGGAATGGCCTAGTCAAAGCCCGGACTTGAATCCCATTGAAATGTTGTAGGGGGATTTGACAGTACATGCAAGAAAACCCTCAGACATCTTGCAACTGAAAGAATGGAAGAGTGGTCAAAAATTCCAGCAAGCTGATGTCAGAGACTGGTGAACAATTATACAAAACGCCTACAAGAAGTTATTTCTGACAAAGGGGGCAATACTAGCTTCTGAGGCCATGAGTGTACTTACTTTTTCCACTGAAGAATCCCATATCTACTGATATTTCTGTTGAATAAATGATTAAAAAAAAGCTATTTTTCTTTGTGGTTTTGTACAAGTGTATCAACTTCATCAATAAGCACTGTATGAAAGATGATCAAATGTTTGCTGTTACAAATATGTCAATAAAGCCAACAATTTCCAAGGGGTGTATTTATTTACTCACACGACAGTAATTGTATACTGTCAGCTCCATGATCTTCCAGCTTGGGTGATTTTGGAGATTTCTATGCGCACTTGGTAAAGGTTTGCTTACATTTTCTCAGTCATCATACACTACATGCGCAAAAGATTGTGGACACCACTCCATCACACCTATATGTGCTTTTTGAACCTTTACCCTTTTAGGCTAATTTAATTGATTGTGCACTGTGAAACCAAACTAAACCAAACCAAAGCGCAAATAAAGCAAAAGTATAAATTTAGCCCCAAGTCAAACTCGGTAAACAGGCTGATATTTGCCAAATATGAAAGTGCCAATGCGCAGGACGATCCTCCAACTCATTTGACATAAAAGATACTTAGTAGTGCAGTTCTGGTTGGAATAAAACAAGCCAGGTTCACTTTTGAGTTCTTGCACCCAATATCTACCACCTATTCAGACATTTTCAGGTTCTAGAAGCACACACAACACCCCTAAGGATATGCATTAAAACTTGAGTTTCTAAACTTTAGTCCAGGACCCACTGGCCAATCAGCTTCACGCAACTGTGAATTGTTTTAATATAGTATGATGTGAGCGAGACCATCACCACGCCCACTTTCGGGTTAAATCTAAATACAGATTAAACAGAGTACACGCATACGCATTACAACCATTCAACAACCAGCCAATAAACCAATAAACTGCTGATCTGAGGCATTAAAGGATTGATCTTTGTGTGAGTGTTGCATCCACATGCACCATTTCCATCAAATGAACCTTGCTCAGAGTGCACAACCCATAAGCCTTTGCCTCACAAGCTAAGCATAAAGTTAAAGGCTAAACATGTCACAGCTCAAGTTACTGTACTAAATCCCATAGTGGAACAGCAAGCAAATTCAAGAATGTTTACTTGCATGCCACTATTTACATATATGAATGGCTATGTATTACACGATATTAAAGGAAATCATTAAGGAACGAGTCCCAAAAAAAAATTTTTTTTTTAATGGACCATCATTTAAATGTATCTGTCTAGATATGCATGTGCGTATTATATAGAAACAATTTATCATCAGTTTAAGTTCGGAGTGTTTATCTTCTCCGCTCATTCATCCTGTTTTTAACATCTCACCATCGGGATCTACTTACAGCCCCACCGCAGAGAAATCATTGGTCCGGTAATGCAGAGCGAAGAATCCAGTAGCAATTACCAGCCGATTGCTAACACTTAGCAGGGGACACTTAGCGGTGCTAGTAAACTAAAAGATAATAAAAAGTGTTTATTGCTGTTTTGTCAGAGCTGATTGATACTTACGACCCTGAAATTCCAAACAAATAGCCGGGTAGCATCTAGAAACTAGCTCAATTGAATCCGATGAGGCGTCTAATAAGTAGTAAAGTTGAGCTGCAATGGGAAAAAAACGGATGAATGCAATTATAGGGTCATTGTGTGAACAATAGCATTCTGGGAGGGGGGGCAGTAACACTAATGACGTGCTAAAAGACTACCAGTACCAAAAGACAACCAAATTCCCAGCAGAGATGTATTTTAATTAAAAAAAAATAAACATCCTAATACACAAGAGAAGTTGAATCAATTACATGAGATGGACCGAAATACCAAGACTTTCCATTACCCAAAATTTCCAAGATATCTGGTGGTGTTGAGGCATAACTCCTACGACATACAGTATTTTTAACTTCATATTAAGACTTTCATTCAATTATAACGCCATGCCTGTTCTATTGGTCTTCACTGAACACCACAATCCAGATTCAATTTCTTTTTTTCTCCACAAAACCAGGCACATCCATGCCTCCGGTCACTCCTCTGTCTAGACACGACAGAATGATAGCAGTATCTGAGTGCTGATAACGAGTGCTGTATGGAGAATTATTAATTAGTCCAGTTAGTGAGTGAACGCACCAGTGTACTGCCCAGTCCCAAGATATAGTTGCCCGCAATCCTAATTGACTAGGCTAAAAAGTGGTAGCTAATATAATGTAATAAAATGGTGAGCTAGTTAAGCGATATAATACAGGACTAAAAGAAACAAAGACTGCATTTACATCAACAAAAAATGGCCAAGCTACAAGGTTTGGTCCTTGCACTGCAGTTATTAGGCGCATCCCAAATAGCATACTTATGCACAATCGTAGGTCATTTTGTAGTATAAATAGTGAGAGTAGTGTGTTCACACTGAAAATTCCAACGAGAAGTAGTACACTTCAAATACCCGTATTATTCATACGAAAAAACCTGATAGATCAAATTTGCTCAGAAACATAAAAAGCGTGAATGTGAAAAAGGTCAGTAATTACAAAATATTCACTAAATCAAGGTGTAATTCATATGCTTTGCCTTTGTGGGGCACTATGCTCCTTAATTGTTTACAACTTTCTATGTTGACTTTAGGTCCTGCAAGCAAAATTCGCCTGCGGAGACGATTACGCCTCTGTCTGATGGTGACGGAGGTCATGTTGGGCATAAAACATAAAATGGACATAAACGGTGTATTACACCACCGTGTAACGGATTATGTTAAAATCTAACAAATGAATTTCTTTGTTTTGCTAAAGTTAATAAGAAATAATTTTTTTCCGAGTCTATTTGTCAGGCAACTATGAATTAAAAAAACCAACAACAACATGAATAGCCTGGACATGTAATCTTTGAGCTTGTCGATCTAAGACCAATGCCTTTTTGAGCAATTCAAGTTTCATTACACCACAGAATAACTGTGTCAAATATAAGAGTGTTCTCAGAATCATCTTAACCCCTTCATTTAACCCAGTGAGATTCCATTTACTCCACAGAGACGTCAACAACCAGCACAAAACCGAAAGCAAAATATAAATGTGCCATCATTTTTATATAGTGTAGATACATACATTACACGTTTCTTTGTTTAACCTGTATGACCAGTTTGGGCCAAAATGACCCATTTTAACATGTTATCATTTAAGACCAACGATAAACGGATTAAAAACGCATAATTATGACACAGTTTTGTGTAAGGAAAGGTCTATTTTGCATTTACGGAATGAGTCTCCAGTGTCGAGGCCTTTGTACCATCCGGCTGAAAAACAAACATACAAACAAACCTCACAGAATTTGTAATGATTTAAAAGTTATAATTAGGATTTTATTGGTTTTAATGGAAACTTTAATGGTCCCTGAGGGTCTCTAATGGTAATTTGTTGCTTTCTATTGGTGGAATGTTGTGCCTAGGATCTACGTCCTTAATATGTCCTACTACGCAATGGAAAACATTTGTTAATGGTTTTAATGGTTAACAGCATATCGTTTGTAGTGGAAACCATTAGAATTTCTGTGACGGCGTCTATCGGTTGTTTGTTTTTCAGCAGGGCAGTCCGGAGTCAATCTGTAATTTGAAGTTTTCTTCAAATTAAAGGAAAAAAAAAAAGCAGCTTTTGTTGTCTCATTTATAGCTGCTGCAAAGCCAAGTGATAACTGGATTAACAAAACATTAATCTGTAAATGCAACGAAAAGTAAGATATGGTTGTTTTTTTTTTTAATAAATCAAAATTGGCATGTCTGCCAAAGCGCTACGGTACAGGAGTCCTTCCTGTTCGGTTTCCTTCATAAACGGTGCAACGGTGTTACTATAAATTCGAAAGCGACGATGTTGGCGGATGGGACCAAAAGTAGCCATGATATGACAAAAATATCATATCACGATACTTGAGGACATTTCTAAGATACACGACGTGCACCACGATATATAATTAACTAAACAAACTGTTCGCAAAACAGCAGGAAAACAAACACAAGTTCAACTGACTCTGACGATACTTAAATTATTATTTTTTTTTAAATACATCACCATACCAACGATATCTCAGAAAAGTGTCATATAACCGACATTATATCGACAGAACGCCCAGCCCCACGAAGTTACGCAAGGTTCACGTTACTAAATAACGTGCGACGAAGCGGAGTGCATCAAGGCCGTATGTTAGGTCCGTTTTCGTTCCCGTTTAATCCGTGTCAGACTCTTTCCGCGTAAAAGGGAAAAGTTTACGATCAGCACTCGAGGTGTCCGCCGCGAGACTTGAGACGAGCGCGTGGAAATAAAGCCGAGAACGCTTCCAGGCATGCACGGCGTCTATGAATAGCCGGTTCCCGTGGACGAGATTAGATCGGGAGAAGATGCACTCCATCAGGCGGAGATTCCTCTACACAATAAGCAGTGTAAGATCACCGTTCCCTTGAGGCATGTACTGCTCTACTCGATCAATCAGGAAAAAGGTGGACCGCTCACTGCCACTTGGGTGGTACCACCTATGAAGGGTGCATCTTTGTGTATTTAAGGTATTCTTTTTTTTTTATCTGAGAACGCACCAGCTAAACACATGCAAAAGCTCCTTCGTTCAGACGCGTCGTGCATGCACTTTCTTCAGACACAACGTCACTTTTAGATACTTCAAGGAGAGGCCATGCACGCGCACTACACAAGGTGTGTGAGTGAAAGCAGCCCACTAGGTCACGCCACACTCGTGCACTTACGTTAATGAGATGCGCCCCGAGTAGGAAGATGATCGAAACGGGAAACTTTCGCACTCCTGTCCGCGTCCTCATCTTTTTTCCAGGCGGCCCACGGACCGAGAAAGTCTCAGTTTCTCAAGACAAGCCGCCTGAGAGCAGGTTTCTGAGTCACTCGAGTGGTAAAGCGGCGCTGTGTCTCTGTGTGCACTCATTTACCGGACGGAGCCGTGTGCGCGCGCGCGTGTGTGTGTGTGTGTGTGTGTGTGTGCGTGTATGTATGCGCGCGCGTGTATGTATGTATGTATGTGCGCGCGACGAGTGTCGCTCCCCAAAACTGCTCAGGATTGCGATATCAGTTTCAGCTTTTATCTGCGGAAACGAAAAAGTTGTGCGAACTCGGGAGTCCGATGCTGTCTGATGTGGAAAAAGGAACTGAGAGAAAAGCACGCATCCGATCACACAACGAAGAAAACGCCACCTACAGCTCCAAAAGAAAAGAAAAAAAAAGTGGGTGGGTGGGTTGCCAGATATGGTTGTATTTTAAAGCATTCCCTAACGGTGTAAGTGGATGAATTATAAACCGTAAGAAGTTAGAAGTAGGGAATAATTATACATTCAAAATTATATTATGATCCCAAAAGTCTTTTTGCTTGACCGATGAGAGGACGACATTTGACGAAACCTCGAAAAATGGGGTTTATGCTAAATCTGGCAATGTTAAATCTGACTTAAACTTTCAAAATAAATAAATAAATAAGTACTTTTTGAATCTTTGAATTGATACAATCTCAGAAAATACTGTTTTGTTGAAAAAAAAAATATGTTATTATTAAAACCATGCTTTAAGGCTAATATTTGTGCAGTGAAAAGCACAGATTTTAAATACAGAAATACTGTACTGAGTTACGCTCCTGGATTTAACCTTGTTATTGTGTTCGCGCCCTCTGCTGCTCATTAAAAATACTGCAGGCACTACAGTAAATAAAGCAGGGCTTCCCACCCTGCTGGAAAAAAAAAACCCCTAAACGAACAAACAATAGAACCCCTCGTATAAATTTTAATGGTTATAATGGGAAATGTATTGGTTTTCATGTAAACTGTAATGGTCTCTACTTGTAATTTATTGATTCTATCAGTGGCATGTTATGTCTCCTGGATACCATTAAGGACCAATAGAACACCTTTGACATTTGGTGATGGCTTTAATGGTAACAGCTATGCTTTGTAATGAAAATTGTAGTGCAAACCATTCTGTAATGGTTTCTATTGTTTTTCTTCTTTTTTTCAGCAGGGCAAACTAAGGGTCGCGTAGTTCGTTTTACAAATGGGGTCGTGAGAGAAACTCGAATTGCTTCACTCGTCTATTTTACAGATTAATATCAGCAATATCGAAGACGGATTTTGTGTCTTTGATATGTCGACCTGTTAGAGGGAGTCACATTCAGACGAGCCACATATAATTAATGTTAGGGTGCGTATTATTTTAGTCATTTCACTATCCTGACACTGCACTAGGGTAGTTCAGCAATAAAAATTGGACGGATTTCCATATCCATCTACCTCTGCTGAACAAGCTAGCCGTGTGTATCAAATTGCTTATGTACTATTTTAGACTTTTGACTGAGTATTAACACTAACCGGTTTTCCTGTTACAGTTACTTTAAAAATATAGCTTTCAAACAAACTGAAAGGTCTGTTTTTCCGTAACAATCCTCTGGGTTTTCTTGATTAAATAAATACATTTAAATGCACGGTCAGAGTTTTTGATTTGAGATGGAGCCCATGATGACAATCACAAAGACGGCGGAAATTTTTAAGGCAGACAGAGCTCACCGGTGTGTTTTACATCACTGTGCATGACCTCGCTAAACATTTTACAGTTTGACTTGGAAACCTGATGGACAGGTATAGCTTGGTTCTGATGTTCCTGTCTAGTCAATGCCATTTATAAACACACCAGGTTCTTCTGCTCAGGGTCAGGCCATTTATGTTTCCTAGAACAACACAACACTTCCTACTAGACTGGTAAATAAGTGAAGATTCCTTTAGTTTTTACATATACTTATATTACTGACATAATACAATATTAAAATCATACCCTAGTCCTGTATTATAAATCTGGAGAAAAAAACTTATGTAGGGTGTACAAGGTTTTGGGGTAAGAGAAAATTCATGAACTCAGTTTGGGGATGTTTGCCCGAAATATTCAGGAACCCCTGAAATAAAGGAAAGTGAGAATAACAACTGCATTCATTCATCCATCCATCTATAATAGTCACTTTATGCTCTGGGTTATAGTAGATCTGGGAACACTGGGTGTGAGGTGGATGGGACAATACATCCTGGATGGGACACTGGTCCATTACAGTGCGCCATGCATACACACATTCACACCCTCACTCACATCTAATGCAATTCAGTGTAGCCAGTTCACCTACTGGCATCATTTTTGGATGACGGAAGAAGCTGTAAAACCCAGAAGAAACTCGCATAGACACAGGGAGAACATGCCAAATTTGACAGAGACAGTAACCAAAGCTCAGGATCGAACCAGGGACTGTAACTGTAACTACCTTCTGTGCCAACATACCACCCATAGTTTAACATAAACCGTCAATGATTTAAAAAAAAAAAAAAACAAGCACACCACTAAGAGCAGCTGCTTTAGGTTTAGACATTAACTTCAGCTCAGTGAACATAGGTAAGAAAGTGAAAATAACTAGGCAGAAACAAGTCATTGCATGTTAACTTGCTCTGTAGATCTTTTGCCATTTGTGGTCAAACTGTAAATAGACTCCAGAATTGGGCACGTTGAAAATTCAGCAATTAGATACCAAGCCCTCCGCACATGTTGCACACGTACTGCAACAGTTACACTGGCTACCAGTGACGACCGGTTGTGATATTTGACGTGAGGCTCCACGATGTCTCATGGAAGTGTCAGCAAAGTGCGATGAAAATATCAGCTCAAACGGAGATCAGATCTAGGGGATGTTTCTCTCTGTGACTTGACTGTCACTGCTATACTGCATGAATCTACAGTCTGGGCTAAAACGAAATCAGCCCCATCTTCACTTCTGTGTATTTTTCTTAAGACCACTGGTGGTGCTGTTGCGCTTGTTTCTAGACAAGTCTAACTGTTAGACTTTAGTCTAAATGTTAGACCCTATCTTAATCTGATTTAAGACATTTGTTATCAGCAATTAATCTGATCTGGATGACAAAAATGAAAACATTATATTGGTGTATTTTTCATCAATATAAAGGGGAACTCAGCCCTGCTAGCATATTTATATCAGCCGGCCCTTCTGGGTGCTCATTACTGAGAAGGCTTTCTCCTGCCTTATCTCTCTGAGCTCTACATATCAGCTCACACTCTCATGTGGTGCCTAAGACCAGTATGACATACTGGCATAGAAGGCAGATCTTGTAAGGCCATAGCCCCCAAATTTGCAATTGCCCCTCCTAGGGACTCCAAATAGACCGCAAACAAGACTCTTGTCCTTCTTCAAGAGTTATCTTAAAACTCCATCCATCCATTCATTCATTTTCCATACCATTTATACTACACAGGGTGGCAGGAGCCTGGAGCCTATCAAAGGGAACTCGGGGCACATGGCAGGGGACATCCTGTACAACATCCCAACCATCACAGGGCAGAATCATACACACATTCACACACTATTCGGGGATAGCAATCAACCTACAATGCATGTCTTTGAACTGGAGAGGAAACCTCCAAAGCACAGGGAGAACAGCGGAGATGGAATTCAAGCCCCCAACCCTGGAGGTGCGAGGCAACAGTGCTAACCACTAAGCCACCGTGCCCCTTCATCTTAAAACTTTTTAAACACTTTTTAACACTTTTGTCTTTCTTCTTCTTTCTCGTAGTCTGTCTTCTTTTTCCTCTTCTATCGCATGGAACCATGCATACACATTCACACCCCCGTTCACATGGAGAACATCTTAAGATAGCTCACATGGGTTTCTTCCTACCTCCAGAAATGCTTGTAAGTGTACTGGCTACTCCACATTGCCCATGTTTGAATATATGTGTGCATGGTGCTTTGCAATAGACTGAGGACTGGGAGCCAATGAAAAAAAGTCACAGTTAAAAATGTAAGGATTAAATTAGGGACCTTCTAGCATTTGAGTCCTTAAATAAATATTGTCAAATATGATCTATTGCAGATTTCAAGAATATGATTACGATTATAATGATACACAAATCTGTTTTTATATTTGTGTTTTTGTAAATCTGTATGAACTCAATGAGCAAATCTTATCTGGTTGATTTACTTACAACGCGTGCCAAGTTATAAATCTTCACTAGCGCATACACACATGCCTGACAACGTTTAGTTAAATAGTTCCAAGTAGAACTGCAGTGCATTTGGATGTGCAGACTTACATCTGGCTTATTTTCCTGACACAGATGAAGTCCAGATGTTAACGATAACAATCATGAACAAACTGGTCCTCAAACATCTTAGATAATACGATAACAGTGACCTCAAGTGGACAACCGTGTTATTGCAGCCGATTGGAATATATTTTCTTAAAGTGGGACATGAAGGAAAGAGTGAATGACACACTAAATAAATAAATAAATAAATAAATAAAATCCCTTGACAAAAAAAAAATGTGTATATATATTTGTGTACATGCAACTATCCAATCAGCCAGTCATGCAGATACAGATCAAGAGCTTCAGTTAATGTTCAAATCAAAGAAAATTGGTTGTTCGCGGCAGACAGGCTGGTTTGGTGTTTTTGTTTTTTTTCAGAAACTGCTTGTTTCCTTGGATTTTTACACAGAACAATCTCAGGAATTTACACAGAATGGTGTGGAGGGAAAAACTGTAGTTCTGTGGGCAGAAACAGCTTGTTGATTGGAGAGGTCAGAGAAGAATGGGCAGCCCGGTTCAAACAGACAGGATGCCTACAGTAACTAAAATAATTACTCTTTACGACTGTAGTGAGCAGAAAAGCATCTCAGAATGCACAATTTACTGAACTTTGAGGTGGATGGGATACAACAGGAGAAGATCACATTAGGTTCCAGTCCTGTCAACCATGAAAAGGAATCTGAGGCTACAGTGGACACAATCTCACCCAAATGGGACAGTAGTCGATTGGATAAAGGTCAGGCCAAAACAGAAGAAATGGAGTAAATAAATCTTTTTGAGTATTCTTGTATAAATCCAAAAGTTTTCACTTTGTTTTTTCAGTAGTTAACTACTATATTTAGTAGAATTAACCATATTAACAACTGCATTCATTGATATTAATGGTTCTATGTCAGAATTTTTTTTCTCCCTCCCAGACACTTTTGGTTTTTCACTCAACTTCTTCTTCTTCTTCTCCTTCTTCTCCTTCTTCTCTCTCTCTCTCTCTCTCTGTGTTTTTCACCCATAGGTAAATGATGGCATCATATGAAGCAACCATTTTGAATGACACTATTTATAATTCAGTGTTAGGTGGTTCAGCTTGGTGGTAGGCATGTTGGCCTCACACCGCCAGGGTTGGGGATTCGATTCCGCCGCTGAACTGTGTGCAGAGTTTGCATGTTCTCCTCGTGCTGCAGGGGTTTCCTCCGGGTACTCCGGTTTCCTCCCTCAGTCCAAATACATGCATGGTAGGCTGATTGGCGTGTCTAAAGTGTCCGTAGTGTATGAATGGGTGTGTGAGTGTGTATGTGATTGTGCCCTGCGATGGATTGGCACCCTGTCCAGGGTGTACCCCGCCTTGTGCCCGATGCCAGGTGCTCCCTGGGATAGGATTCAGGTTCCCCCGCAACTCTGAAGGATACGCGGAATAGAAAATGAAAGGCTTTTCTGTACTGCTTATCCTATACAGATTCACAGAAGAGTCTCGTGCCTATCTTATACTGAACTCAGGGCACCAGGCAGGGAATACCCTGGACAGGCTGCAGGGCACAGTCACAGATACATTCCCACACTACGGACAATTTGGAAATGCCAAATTGCTACAATGCATGTCTTCGGACTGGGGGAGGAAACAGGAGTACCCGGAGGAAACCCTCAAAGCACGAAGAGAGCATGCGATCTCCGCTTACACAGCGTTGAGGTGGGATTCCAACCTTCAACCCTGGACTTGCAAGGCAAATGTGCTAACCACGAAGCCCTAAGCAAAGAATTAAGCAGCCTTGGTGTAGCAAGAAATGAAGGCCTACAGAGGACTACAAGATGATCAAGAAAAGCTGGTTTTACAAAGTTTATTTAAGGAGACACCAGCCTGCGGCATGAACCTGACGGTGCACCTATGCGCGGCAAGGTCTTGTCAGTCCGGTATCTCAATGTGTTTACAGTATAAGCAAACAACAATATCAAAGACAGAGAAAGAGAAAAGGGAATTTCTTTCAAAGTATTCTGATTTTCATTTAAAACTATTACTTACTTATTATGTGGCACTATTACGTATTATGTGCTTGTTACTTACTGTCCATACTACATAACATTTAGCCTCTATTAATATTCATATTTAAACGTATATTATTGTTTTTTGCAGGGTTCAGCAGTTAAATCAACCCTGATCTTATGACTAATGATTTAATCTGCTTCTCAGACAAGCGTACTAAAGAGTATTTGAACAAAACAGTCCACTAGTGAAGAAGTATGCGCTCGAAGACGTAGACTATTACAGTAAGTAGCCCCGCCTTTCAGCCTACAAGCTCATGTTTATGCAAATATTCGGTAGTTTTGTCCAATGAGATGGCGGTATGAACATTACAGGCTACAGCTACAGGTGTGCGAGGAATCAGGGAAGCGCGAGGAAGTTTTTTTTTTTTTTTTCTTTTCTTGGAAGAGTTTAGAAGCGATGTTTCCGATAAGAAAGTAAAACTGAGAGTAAAACTTTGTTGTTGTTGTAAATGAGATATTAATACTGTACTCTCGGGAGGTGAAGGTCGGTCAGAGGGGTGTGTTTTTGTCCCTCGCGAGACAGGTGTTCATATCAAAGCAGCGCACTGTGACAGAGATGAAACGCTCGTCAGCCCGCGCGCGCTGCGGAACGAGATGCCCGCGTTGAAGCGAGAAAGGGAACGTGTAACAGGGTTGGTTGAAGTGATTCAGGTTGCTGTTAGAGGTTTCTGAGGTAGCTGAGGTGATGGAGACCGACTCGGGGAGGATGGAGTCGAGTGTGTGGCTCGGTAGTAAGCGGCACCGCGCGCTGCTCAGCGGATGGCGCTTCAGCTGGACCGAGCTGGACAAGAAGAACCGAGACAAAAACACCAGTAAGTCTTCAACCTGCTTCTCTCTCTCTCTCTCTCTCTTTCACACACACACACACACACACACACACACACACACACACACACACACACACACACACACACACACACACACACACACATATAACATAACATGCATTAAATGCAATTTAAAAAATCAGATGCAGAAATTTTACACCTGGTTATCAATATGAATCATTTTGAATCATATTGAATCATATATGAATTATATTGAATCATATTTGAATCCTATTGAATCATATGCTTCCCCCCCATTCATTAATTGTCACGTGCTAATTTTTCCATTTTCACATCTTTTTCACGTGATCATACATTACGCAATTTACGATCACGTGACGTATACGGGTTTGTGTTTTGTTTTTTCTCTTAAAAAAAATAAAATAAAATCACGGTAAATCTTTGCCAGTTTGAGTGTTGATATTTTTGAGAGACAAACCCTAAACTTTTTGTATTTTCAAAAATGTACATTTATGCAAACGAAGTGCTGTCTAATTAGACATGCAGACATACAGTATGGGAAGTGTTCTGTTGAATGATAAGGAGTCTTTATTGGTCACATGCACAGGAGAGCACAGTGAAATTATTTCTTCACATACCCCAGCATGTTAGGAAGTTGGGGTCTGAGTGCAGGGTTATCCATGATACAGCGCCCCCTGGAGCAGAGAGGGTTAAGGGCCTTGCTCAAGGGCCCAGCAGTGGCAGCTTGGCAGTTCTGGGGCTTGAACAGTAACCCAGTGCTTTAACCGCTAAACCCCCACTGCCTTGGAGACCATGTTTAAACATGCATACCAAGTGACAATTTTTTATTGGCAATTATAATTTGTCTGCTAGGCCCCTGTGAAGATCATATTTAAAGCCTGAACATTAAAGCTGTTTAATTGTTCTGGATATAACGGCTACTGATTCGTCCAGCCCTGCTATTACTTGTATACTATGAACATGCGTGTTTTCCATTACATGAAATGTAGACCATTGTCAGTGATCCTCTTCTCAATAAGAGGATGAATTTTAAAATAAACAAACAAACCAAAAAAATCTGATTACCATGCCAAAGTTCCAGGTACGAATATTACCGCTTTAGTCCATATTTATTTATTTATTTTCTGTTAATGGTAATTGAGGAATGAAGAAACTGTTCACAGATCCGTCCATGGAGACAGTTGGAGATGGAGTTGTGTGATTTGAGAAAAATATCATATACTCATGACGAAAGGTCAAAGGTCATTTCATTGTCTATGATCAATGATCTGTGTCATTATATATAGTTTTGCTCATAACTGCCAGCGATACAGTAATGTTCTCTTTAAAACGTTAACAAACATTTTTTATTTAGAATTAAATTGATAAAGCTATTTTTTTATGTTTAATAAATAGCATTTTATGTATTCAAAAGTTTAAGGTGCTTTTGGTTTGTATTTTTTTTAGGTGGGGAGGATGGGGGGGTGGAATAGAGATCACAAAATCCACAATATGTTGAAAGTGTATTATGGCATGATTTATTACATTATTGACTTTTATTTATTTATGTATGTATGTCACTTCACCCAGCTCTAGTTGTAGAGATGTGAGTACTGTATACATTTTTTAATTATGTCTATTTTGTGCCCCAATATTTCTTCCCTGCTGATCAGTACATCTGTCCAAACAAAATGTATTTGATTGCATATAGATGTAAAACTCTGAACCGTTTCAGTAATAAGACATTAATGTTTCTATATAGAAAGTCTTGGATTATTGTGGTGCTGACCGTAGAGGCCAGAGACTGACCCATGACACAAGTAACCGGTGTATCGTCTATCAGGTGTGTGTGTGTGTGTGTCTCAGTTTCAGTGCCCGTCTCTGAGGTGATTGCTGTAATGGAGGGTCAGGTGGAGATCCAGCCACAGAAGAAAGTGAAGGACACTGACCGAGACTTCACAGGTAAGTTTCAGCCCGGCGATGCAGACCACACCACTGAGCCGGGCTAAAGTACTTTTGCTTAACTGTTTCTTCTTCACTTGTCTTTGCCCTAGTGTTCTATGTGAAGCGCAGCAACACCAGTGGTGGGAAAGCGCCACTGTGGAGCCTGGGCAGGTCCCAGTTCTGTTGCCCCAGCCGTGACCTCCGGGATCAGTGGGTGACGCAACTCAGAATTGCACTTAAAACCCACTGTGAGTCGAGCAGCAACCCAAACCTGTCCGTCCTCCCATCCCTTTACTCGATATTATTAATGAGTCTCCTCATTTTATAGTTTATGTTTGGAAACACGTCACTAAATAAAGATGTCAACCAATATTCTAAGTACAGAGATTTATCTACCTATCTATCTATCATTTTATTTGTCAGAAACACATTTTTTTATTTATTTGTTTATTTATTTATTTATTTATTTAGGTCCCCGTCAATTCCAATACTGCTGCTACCAAAATGAGAAACCTATTCTGTATTAATCAGTCATGGACATTAATCAAGTATGTTCTGGCCATGAGAAAAAACAATGTGTATGTTCACATGCTTAGGATACTAGACTCATTCTTTAGAACATTTAAAATTTTTATAATTTTTTTTTAATGAAGTGCATTAGGTAGGTAGTATGTAGCTGCTGTTTTCACTCGCCTATCATTGAATCTATCTATCTATCTATATATCTATCTATCTATCTATCTATCTATCTATCTATCTGTCTATCTGTCTATATATATATATATATATATATATATATATATATATATATATATATATATATATATATATAAAATGATTTTTTTTAAATGCCCCCCCCCCCAACCCTGCCTCCCTTGCCTATCATTTGCTAGCAATGAACTCCTTATGCTGAGTTTTATGTTTAAGACATATTATCAGGTCGTTTACATCGTAGAACGATGCTGTAGTTCCTCCTAGTGATATTTCCGCAGAGCTCAGTTTGCTTTGCATTGATTGCCATCATTTATCCTGAAATGTGCCCAGATCGCTTGGTAGTTAATTCTGCCAGAGCAACAATGTACACGAGGCGCATGTCGCACAGCATCACCTGATATTGGATGTTGGTATTAGTATTTTTTTTTTCTCCCATGTCTGAGTAAACATGTACAGTATCGGACTGATCTACCCGATATTGGTATTGATGCATCCCTAAACTACGGAATAATACATTAATGAATAAATGTGTTAATAAAAGGTATATTTTCACAGGTTTGGCTACTGTTAAATAAATCAGAAATAATAAGACAAGGCAAATTCAAACCGTCGTCCCACAATCCTGCTTGTGTCTACCTCTGATGAATGTAAGTTGGTGTGCCAACCACTCGATTAGATTTTTAGGATGGCAGAAAAAGTGGGAGTGTCTCCAAAACTGCATTCTCATATGGTCCGTTTTCTTGGGTGTTAAAAAAACAACAACTTATTTTACATGGATTATTTTCAACCTCTTAAAACGATATGGTCCGGGTTACTTCTTAATTATTGAAATGACACTCTCTTTTCAAGTGACACGATTTTAAATGTAAGCCACATCTATGACTTTTCCCCTCTCTACCAGGTCCCTCTCGCCCTCACAGGCTGTTAGTGTTCATTAACCCCTACGGAGGGAAGAAAAAAGGGAAGCAGATCTATCACTCCACTGTGGCTCCTCTATTTGAGCTGGCTGGCATCAGCTCTCATGTTGTGGGTAAGCCGCATTCACCACCGCTCCGGTATCTTGGATGTTATCGCGTCTCACTGAGCCTGGCTCTCAAGTGACACGCCGTGGGTCTTTATCAAGGAGTGGGAAGGAAATGGAGCCAGGTGAAAAGTGAGAGGGAGAGAAAGCGGGATCAATTATTAAGCTGACCGAATTGTGGAAGAAGCTCTATTTTAACTGTATCGGTTCCCTGTTCAGTAAAAAGATATCTGCACCAAGCGCAGTCGGATCAGAACTGATAAATGTGGTGACGGCGAAGGGTTTACTGTTAAGTTTTTCGATTCTAAGTCAAGGTTAATATACTTGTCCTTTTTGTTTTAGTGACCGAACGAGCCAATCAGGCGAGAGACCATATCCTGAAGAAAGACCTGACTGGGTTTGATGGGTAAGTGACACCATATCGTACCATGTCACAGGTGGCGATTAAGGTCTAATTTCAAGGTGAAGCATTTTGTAAACACTGAGCAGGTAACCTTGGAGCCACTGTACATCATCCCTCCGTGATTACACCCTCTTAACAATACGTGTAGTGCAGCACTCACTATGATTTCATGCTTTAGCAGCCAGCTGTATGATTTGGTGCTTTCACGCAACAGCAGACATCGTTCGTTTCTTTCCTTCCCGCACAGTGTGGTTTGCGTGGGCGGAGACGGAATGTTCAGTGAGCTGTTGCACGGCGTGATTGGACGAACCCAGCAGGAGGCAGGTGTTTCCGAACATGACCCGTGTGTGATGCTGCAGCCGTGTGACCTCCACATCGGTATCATTCCAGCAGGTTTGTAATGGGTTGTGATATTGTGGACAAATGAGTAATGATTTAAATAAAATTCAAAAAAGGTGTGTTCTAGGAAATGCATCAACGTGGTGCTGTAATAACTGTAATAACCACAAAGTTCATTATTTTCCAATAACAGACTTTATTCCTATCGTACCACAGTAATCCGCCAAAGCTAAACGTTTTTCTTTTGTTTATTAAAGTATGACGTACCTTTTTAACCGTTTAATGCTGAAACAAATCACGTTCCAAGTTTAAACAGTTGTTCCCTAACCAGTCTCTCTCTCTCTCTCTCTCTCACACACACACCCTCACTCTCCTGTCTTGATGTTAATGAGACAAAGAAATGCAACTTGTCATGTCTTCAAGAAACTGCAAAGCCGTCTGTCCTGACGACAGGAATGTCAGAAAACACAAAGCAACAAACTTAACTCTGACTGTTCAAGTGCTAACACTGGAGACACATTCATAAAAAAAAAAAAAACTTCACCGTATCAACAATAAGGTGTTTTTTTTTTTAAATCCGTTTATGTGGAACATCCCCTGTCCAAGTCCCTGTGTACATTGTCCTATGATTCCACGGTAAAACGAGCACAGCAATATAAACCTGTAGGGTTTTGGTTTTTTTTCTTTTTGTGCCAGTGGTGCTTTTGTAGAATGTTAATCAACACCGATTCAAGATCATCGATCTGGCCTTACTGAAGCGTGTATTATAGCGTTTATTAAACTAAGTGTAAGCTGTCAGGGATGAGGATATTGGATAAGGAGATCGAATTGTATCATTTCGCAAATTTTTTCATTCTTCTCCGCAGGCTCCACAGACTGTGTGTGTTTTGCTACAGTCGGTGTGAATGACCCGGTTACTTCAGCACTGCACATCATTATCGGTAAGACTTTTGAGAGCATGAAAATGTCACGATGTGCCACTTAACATTAAAGGTACGATTAGTTGAGTAAAAAAAACAATTCTGCACGAATAGCATGCACAATATTTAGAATATGTTTCAAAAAAATAAATAAAATAAAAAAAAGTTTAAGCCATGATCTAAGCACAAGTGAAAACTGAGTGAACGGGAAAACACATTTGGGGGGAGGAAAAAAAAAAAAAAAAAAAAAAGTCCAGATTGCTTGTTTGTGTTTGGATGGATCAGTCATTTTATACACACTCTACAGGCCACCGTAGATCCTGGTTTAAGAAAAAGCCCAAAAATCATTCAAACCTACCGACATGACTGTTCGACACAATCTTCCTAAATGTAATGGACTAGTCGTACAACGCTTTGAGTAAGTGAAATGATTTAATATAGGCCACAAACAATGCAATTATTACGGGAAAATGTTTTCCTTATTCATCAGAACAGTATAGTATCACTCGTGTATCATAGTATTTTCATTGTAAAAAGTAAAACAAAAAAACAAGGAGGCCTATTCTGATAAGCAGAGGAGTGCCCTTATTTACTGACTGACGCAGTGTTTAACGTTCGAAGCGATGCTTTGTTTCCAGGAAACACCACCATCAAGCACGTTTTACCGAACTGTAACACTCTTTTGATCTACGAGAGAACACTTTTTTTTAAAAAGAAAATTTATTCTGAGACCTGTTTAATAGATAAAAAAACAAAATATTATCTGAACAGATGTGGCAGTTTTTATCGTGTATAAATTTGAAGGGTCTTATTTAATATTGTAAATATTAAATGATGTACTTTTTGTTTGTTTGTTTGTTTGTTTTAACAAAACACTTTTGTTTTGTTTGTTTTTTGTTTTGTTTTGGTTGCCATGTGAACAGCCTGGCTGCTGACATGGCTTTAAAAATAAATAAATAAATCAATCAATCAATAAATTCCAGGAGACTCCCAGCCTCTGGATGTGTGTTCTGTCCATCATCATTCCACACTCGTGCGTTATTCTGTCTCTCTGGTGGGCTACGGTTTCTATGGTGACGTGTTGGCTGAAAGTGAGAGGCGCCGCTGGATGGGACCTCTCCGATATGACTACTCGGGTAATTCCATAATGTGTATCTAGGCTTCATATTCCCATTTCTTATTTTTGTCTCTTTTACATCGTGCGACCGATATCATTAGACTTTTCTGTGCCTACAGTGGGGTTTTTTTTTTTTGTGTGTGTGTGTATAAATGTCATACAAAATGATGTAATGTTCTTTGAGCATGTTAGTATGTTAGGGTTGTTTTTGTATGTTATGGTTGTTTACTTTAATACATTTTGAATTGTTCATGTGGGAAATGGCCTTGGTGGATATTTTTTCCTTTCTGTGGACCAAATACCCATGTTAAAAAAACAAATCTACATGTAATGAAGTTTAAAAACAACATTTCTTCCACTCTCTCCATCCCTGTGCGTCCTCTGTTTAGGTTTTTTAGTGTACCTGTGCAACAGGAGCTATCAGGGAATAGTGCAGTATCTACCTGCGGACTCCCAGATCACCAGCCCCAGAGACAACAGTCGCTGCCTGTCAGGGTAAAAGGCAGAGTTTAAAAATAAATAAATAAATAAATCAGATGTAAGACCTTGTATGCATGAACCATCTTAAAGGTGGGGGTCAGTCAATCAAACACCTGCATTTTGTTGCACATTCTGGTAGCTTTAATAAAATATATTTTTAGAGGAGGTACTCTGGTCAGAACAAGCAGGTATGCTTACTTGCCTGTCAGTTATATTGCCTGTCTATTCTAGGGTGACCATATTCTGATTTTCAAAAAAAGAGGACTTCTTTAAATAGTTTAAATAGCATTCCAGAGTGTTCCTATGAATGCAGACTTTAATACACTGAATAATACACACTATTAGCGTCTCATACGCGTGTGTATATATTAAATAAAATTGGTTTCACTCTGCCTACGATTTACATTTTCCCCTACGTTCTTTTTGAATGTCCATGGAATAAAATAAAATATTTGATGGCTGAAGGTCCACGCATGACATCATTTGAATAGCCATGGAACACGAAGCAATGCGATAACATGAAATTATAAAGGACCTGATGGCCATCTGCATTGTTTCGACTCGGGACACCTGTCATTTGTTGCTATTGTCAAGCAAGTGTTTGACGCCGTACACAACAGTGTTTCACCTTCGCACGCTGAGAGTAGGCTAAAGGCCGAGAGGCAGGAATTTGGCCAATAATTGCTGCAAGCCTTTTATAATTGATCAACTAGTGTGCGAGAAGGCGGAAATTACAAAGTGGAGTAAAAGCAATGCAAATATGTGCACACATGATGCAGTATTAGATCAAAAACACATCATAACGGAACTAAAGCAGAATCCCGGACATTTTCTCAAATTTAGACGCTTTTTTAAGGTCTGGAAAAGAGGACATATCTGGGAGAGAAAAGACGTATAGTCATCCTAGACTATTCGGAAAGTCCTATTAGCGTCAGGCATTCAGCATGTTTGGGGTCATAAGTTTAAGGGAACACTTAAGAAAGGGATTGGTTTGGATTATGAGTTTTAACACCGCTACCTGCAGCTAACATCTGTCAAATCACTGACTGTCCCTTTAATGTAAAAGAGGCCAGGTTAAAATGTACATATCTCACATAAATAGCTTGTATAATGAAGATAGTACATCACGTGAGAGAGAAGCGTATGCATTCTTGAAAGTAATTAAGGATTGGTGTAATAAAAAAAAAAACACTTAGTAAAATTAACTGTGAGAAGCTGTAGAAGAAATTTGTATGGAGTTATTATTATTTTTTTTTTTTACATAACCCCATGAGACATGCATCCACTAGAGATACCATTAAAATGTACAAAAGCACAGGAGGCTAAAAGAAGGCCTTGTTTGTTGTATTGCATACCTCATCAGTACACCACTAATGGCCTGAGCTCCTTAAAGCTTCCTGCAAACTGTTGCTACTGGATAGGAGCTGTGTCCATGACTCCTCAGTATTCGGGTAATGTAATCCCCAAGAGCAGTCCATGAAATAGAGCCGCTTACTGAAGTAAGCCTGATTAAGGTTATACAAATACAGTGGGGGAAATAAGTATTAAACACACCAACATTTTTTCAGTAAATATATTTCCAATGAGGCAATTCAAATGAAATTTTCACCAGACTTTGGTATTAACTAAAGAAATTCACACACGTAAAGAAAACCACATATTAAAGTCTACAAATGAAGTTATGTGTAATAAATAGGAATGACATGGGGGGAGTATCGAACACGCTAACTGAGATGTATTTAATGCTTAGTGGAGAAGCCTTTGTTTGTAATGACCGCTTCAAGACACTTCCTGTATGAAGAAATTAATCAGTCGCAGTATTCAGGTGTGATTTTGGCCTGTTCTTCTAAACATATTGTCGTTTGAATCCAACTGAACGAGATTTTGTCAGGTGATTGACAGCCATTCTAACGCCTTGATTTTTAAAATTTTTTAAAAGGAGTTTCTCCTTTGCGGTATGCTTTGGATCATTGTCCTGCTGGAAGCTCCACCCACGTCTCATCATCATCCTGGTGGATGGCAGCAGATTCTTCTAAAAAAATCTACCTATAAAGGGCTCCGTTCGTCGTTCCTTCAATTATATGAAGTCTGCCAGTACCATGCGATGAAAAACAGCCCCACACCATGATGCTTCCACCTCCAAACTCCAAACAGCCCCACACCATGATGCTTCCACCTCCAAACTCCAAACAGCCCCACACCATGATGCTTCCACCTCCAAACTTCACTGTTGGTATAATGTGTTAAGGGTGATGTGCAGTGACATTTCTTCTCCAAACATGGTGTGCATTCTCTGTGACGATGGCACCTGCTGCCTCCAAGTGTTTCTGGAGCTCTTTCCGAGTGGTCCTTGACTCTTGGGCTACTCTTCTGACTATTCTTCTGACTCCCTGGTCAGAAATCTTTTGAGGAGCTCCTGTGCATGGCCGGTTGATGACGGAGTGTCACATGACCCAATGGTGCTTACTGGAGGATTCAGAAAGTTTTGAAAATACGTCTGTATCCAATATCATCAATATGTTTTGCAACTATAAGGTTGTGAAGGTCTTGGGAGAACTCTCTGCTTTTACCCATCCTGAGATGTTTCTTGTGTCACACCTTGGTAACGAAAAGCCTTTTTATAGACCATCAATTTACTAACCCAGCTGATATTAATTTGCACAGATAGGAGGTATACTTACTTTATAATTCTTTACAGATTTCAGCTGGGTCCTTGCCTTACCTTGCCTTGGAGAACTGCTTTTTCTTAGCGTGTCCAGTACTTTTTTCCTTTTGTTATTTCACTTTATTACACATGACTTTATTTATGGCCTTTAAAGTTGTGAGTTGTTTGTTTGCGGATTTCACGAGTTAATACTGATGTCTGGTGAAAATTTCATGTGAATAGCCTCTATGGAGTACCTTATTTACATAATGTCACACTCAGCAGAGCATCTATTGCTCAATCCACACATCTTTAGAAAACCTGTTACACCTGTATGTTTACCTTAAACATGTAACTCTGTGTGTGTGTGTGTGTGTGTGTAGGTGCAAAGTGTGCTCGGAAAGCACAGAGAGACTGTTCCCTCGCTCAGAGAGCTGTAGTTCTTTGTACAGCAGGCAACTCAGCCAATACAGCATTGACTCGGAGGGTAAGACATGCCACCCATGAACACTCTTCAGCAGAGCAGCCAAAGTTAATCGTACACTATGTGTACGATTAACTTTGTTTATATACTATAAAATATGTTTATATACTATAAACATAGAAGAATTGAACTATCACCTTGGCATTTGATTACTGAGAGACGTTGTGAACGCTGGACTGGGGATCGTGTGCACATTTCGTGTTTATCTGTGGACAAAGAAGCAGTGATACTCGACCAGACGTTATAAAACGATAAGGACGTTATAAGAAGACGTGTCATACGTTGCTCCAAAATCTCCCATATGTTGGGTTGAGATCTGCGGTGGGGTCATCCTGGACAGAGATGTTTCATCATAGGATAAAGGTGATCAGTCAGAAGAACTAGGTATTGATTTGTAGTGAGCGGAGAAACCGGGGCTGGGGTGAACATGTGAAACCAGGTTTTTATAAAGGTTTAGGGTGATTTTAAGCGCCTTTTATATAGGTGAAGGGTACAGGAATGTTATTCAGAAAGACTAAAGAATGTAAAAATAGCAACGCGCAAGCAGTCTGATCCAGCGTTCATGATTTTAGAGGTGCTGTTCCGGGTTCAGTTAACATTTTAAGCTGACTCGATTGCGTTTTTCTGATTATTTGCCCTCAGGCGAGTGGTTAAGTGTTGAGGGCAGCTTCAGGTGCGTGTCCCTCACCTGCATGTCCAGCTCATGCCCACGGAGTCCCAAAGGTCTCTCACCCTCTGCACACCTGGCTGACGGGACGGGGGATCTCATCTTAGTGAGGAACACTAATCCCCTGGGTTTCCTCACATACCTGCACAGGCACACCAACACGCAGGATCAGGTGAGGACAACTGTTCGTGTCTCTCGCTAGTTTGGTAACTCTTAAGTTTAGTTCTGTTTGGGCTAATAATTTCTGACATATATATATATATGCTATATGATATATGATACATATATATATATATAGCTCCATATTCTGTTTAAATAAATTTCTAATGCATTTCAATTAAAAAACAAAAAGCCATCCAAAAATAGGATCCAGGAAATTATTTTGGACAAGTGAGAAATTGAAGAATGAGAGTACTGTAACTAACTCCCTAAAACGATGTGGTTTTAGTTTGACCTCCCTTTCGTCGAGGTGCATCGCGTCAAGGCAGTGCGCTTTTCCTTTCCTCCCAACGAGGAGGACGATGAAGACGAGCCAAAAGAGAGCCGAAACATCACCGCAGGTATACCAGGGGATCCCGGGACGCTGAGCGAAGGCAACGTCGAGTCGGGTAGGCTCGGCTCCCAGCAACACCTCGCAGAAAAGCCCAGGGAACAAGGGATGAAGGAGAAAGGAAGAAAGAAGAGAGATTACCTGTGTGGGCTGTGCTCCAGTAAGCGGTCTCCTACGTCTGTGTGGAACTGTGACGGAGAGATTCTGCCGTATAGCGAAATCTTATGCAGGTAAGTGTTCACGCTCTATTAATATAGGTGGTCAATATATTCATGGTAATATATGAAGTCAAATAAACCAATAAATAAAATGAAAAAGCACTTAAACATCAGATTAAATTAAGACCCTCCTAAAATAAAACACTATTTTCTTAGAAGGTATACAGTAATATTCCTATGTATTGAATAAAGGCTTCTACACCTGCATTATGAAATCTTAGAGCTCTAGAGCTTACTCTGCTGCTTATGTCCTGAACCTATGCATACTTGACACTTGACACAGAAACCGTGGTTCCTGCTCTTATTTGCGAACACTTTGCCATACAAGACATTTTGGATTGTACTGTAAACAAATGACACCATGATCAAAGTGTTGTTTCGTTTGCTTGTTTCTTAGACTGTAGGCCTGTGTGGTAGTTTTTTTTAAATGCAGTTTAACATGCTCCATTTTATTTTATTTAACCTTTTTATTAAAAAGGTAACACTGGACGGAGAACGTGTCCGTAACCCACTGTATTTATGCATGAGCTAGTTATTGGTCACAGGCCCGAGCTGAAATCTGTTGGTTTAGCCTACTCGGACGTGCCCTCACACGTGTAGCTGTAGGTCTGTTTCGCTCCATCGGTTCTCATCTCTGCTAATTTGAGTAATTCCTAACCCACATTTGCCATGGCTGCTTTTCTTTTCTTTTCCTGTTCCCAGAGTACACGGTCAGCTGGTGCGTTTGTTTGCCAGAGGCATCGAGGAGGACACGGTCTCCCGGAAATACCACGAGGGAAGCAGGAATTGCCAAGGGAGATGTATTTTACACAACTAATATTAACCATAAAAATGCAAATCATAAACTATAAAAAGCTACAATAAGAGAATATTTCATATTTAAGCCATAATACAGTAGAATATGGCAATAAACACATGGTTCACATCTTTCATGTTTATTTATTTCTTTTTTTTATTAAGAAACGTTTGCAGTGAACATAAAACACCAAACATTTCGGTATGAAGTGGGTGCTTTTTATTTAATTAAGACTGAACTCAAAAGTATAGGAAAAGACCTACAAGTAGATGACTGCAGCACATTCCAGTCTGTTGTGAACACTGAGTTTATCCACTTAACACATTCCAGTTTATCCTCCGAGCTGACATGTGACAACATTCCCTCCGGTCTAGGCCACGTACCTGAGAGCAAGAGTCACAACCAGCAGGGTCAGTGACTTCACACTTCTCAATTTAAGCACGCAAACTTACTGAAGACGTGATGACTGATTGGAATGTGTCCAGACCTGGCCTGAAGATTTAAGTGATTTTAAAGCAGGTTGGAAATTATTATTATTTTTTATTTATTTATTTATTCACACAGAACGGTCAATTCTAAATATACTGCACGCTGTTCTATCTCGCTGACTGACTGACTGTTAAGCCACACACACATTCACACACGCCTCTGCGCCACCTGTCTAACAACCCGAATTAGCATTCTTAGCTTTCAGGAAACAGCCTGTATTGACTGGGGAAATAAAACAAAAAATACTGTAAATGTATATACTACAAACACAGCAGCAACACCGCTCATCTATAAACTTACAGAAAATACTGAACTACTTGCTTTTAACTCCTAAACCACCAGTACACACCATTCCTAGAAATGTGCTTATATTCTGCTGTTCCTGGCTCTCTATGGAGGAAAAATGAAGAAGGTGAAGGCTCATTGCACAGAATAATGTAATTAAATGTTGCTATGATTTGGTCAGAGATTGATAAAGAACTTGCAAATCACATTCAAGAGAAGCACTAGCACTCCATGAAGAGGTAAGGAGTGGAATTGTGATAGAGATTTGGGAGAGGAACAAAAAAGGTTGCTGTAAACATGTTCCCAGTTGTACAAAACATTCGCAGAGGGGAAGAGTACGTTTTTAGAAAACAGGAAGCTTGAGTACATGGCGAGTTGATTACACTCTTTCCTTGATTAAGAGGTTCATCTGGTGAATTTGGGTTTGATTTTAAGTTTGGTGAATTAAATCTTGACAAGCAACAATCAGTGATTGGAGTGTTACACCGGATGAGGGTTGACCCACTTGTACGTCCCTCCGTAGTGGAATCCTGCCCTCTGCATCAGCTCGTCTGCCTCTTTCGGTCCACGGCTAGTGGGGAAACAGGAAGTTACGTAAACAGTTTGACGGGCAACACCGAGGAACTTCGACTAAAAACTGCTCCGTTACGATCGAAGGGATCGTAGTCCTACCTTCCATACGCGTAA